>CM075860.1:35071298-35372999 GCA_037975125.1 Latrodectus hesperus | reverse complement strand
GGCGTCTCGTCCCAGGATACGAGCATTCGTTTTTAACTTTTATGGTTGTGATCTCTTTTTCCAATAGCCAAGTTGGACAAATTCGAGAATAGGAGGGATGGTCACCTTTGCAGTTGACACACCTTTCCTTTGCAGTGCAGTTAGCGCTTTCATGACCGACTTCTGCGCAGCGTGCGCAGGTCAGTTTGCCTCTGCATGCCGTCTTCGAATGTCCAAAACGTTGGCAATGGAAACAACGGAGGGGATTAGGAATATATGGCCGTACGGGTAAGTTCATATAGGCCGCTTTTATTGATTGCAGAAGGTCTGGTGTTGCGAACGTCAGAATGAGGTGCTTTGTAGGTAAAAACTTTCCATATCGTCTGACAGTTATACGCTTAACAGCACAGACCTTTTGATTTTCAAGGATCTCCTCCGTCGGCGTATTCAACAGATCCCCAGCGGAGATCACACCAGAAGAAAAATTCAAATTTCCGTGAGGGGTGACTGCCACCTCAAGGTGTGCAAGCATGCGCATCTTAATAATTCCAGCTGCTTGGGTGCTTGACGCAACCTCACCATTAAATCTCCTGAGCGCAATTTCCTTATACTTTTCACTTCCCCAATAACTCCCGATATTCCTTTGTGTATAAGGAAAGGAGATACTTTTTCAAAATTATCCTCCTTCCTTTTAATAACAAAAAATTTTGCACAAATTTCGGACATTAGTTGCTCCCGTGGGAGAAAAAATATTCTCCATTATTATGAAAATAAAATTTCGGGACCTGACCGCACCACCCACCACCGAGTCCAACAAGGGAATGCAGACCAGCTGCACCAGTGCTAGTCAGGTCCTATGCGCTCACAGTACATCCCTGAAGTGGCCTCCACCCTTAACGAGTCACCCAGTAGATGTACCGATCGCTTGATCTATAAAGCCGATTGATATGCTGACGACCACAACACACCTCCCATTT
The DNA here is from genome assembly GCA_037975125.1 of Latrodectus hesperus. Classification (NCBI taxonomy): domain Eukaryota; kingdom Metazoa; phylum Arthropoda; class Arachnida; order Araneae; family Theridiidae; genus Latrodectus; species Latrodectus hesperus. The sequence goes on along the minus strand of CM075860.1, from coordinate 35,372,043 downwards.
ACCTGAATCAGAGGCCAAAGTAATGTGTTGGTCTCTGGGGGCCTCAATTACCAGGACCCTCCTTTCCAGGGACACGGGTCTCCACGCACGGCAAACACGTGGGTGATTTAGTCCCCAAGAGGAGCTAATAGCAACAGAGCGGCAAAAGCTACTGAAGGGGAGCCCTCAAACTCTTACGAGGCAACCACACTGAGGGAGAAAAGGAAAAAAAAGCAGAAGAATAGAGGAAAGAGGAAAAGAAAGAAGAAGACAGATCACTGGGGTACCTCGGGATTGTGACACCCGTGTTTACCTAAAGAAGGTAAACCCCCTGAGGGGGACGAACATTATGATGTAATAACTTCTCCAAGTGGATTTTATGGATCAAAAAAATTTTCTGAAGAATGTTTAAGGCCATTCGACCACTTAGAAATGCATAATTGCAGCGGTGTATGTGACATTTGTCGGCAGTCGGGAGATAAATATGGCATTCCTCAAAGATGAAATGATTGTCTTCGAAACACGCGATCGTTCGCATGCTTTGAAGAACACAAGAAAAAAGGAATTTGTGATAAAGTGCGCATCATTTATTTTGGGTGATATATATTTTTCTATGTGTTTCATTCCTTAAAAAAGCTTTATTTAAACTTTTCTTTTTTTTTTTAGATTTTCCAGTGCCCTAAATACTGCAAAGTCATTTTGAAAAGAAAGTGTCGCATGGAAGACCATCGTTGTGGTGACATCTGGTGCTTAGGTTGCAAAAAATTTTCTAACTCAAACCAAAAATGTTTCCTGAAAAGAGTTACTGCGAAATCTCCAAATGATTGTTTATTGTTTTTTGATTTTGAAACGGATCAATCATCTGGAGAACATGTTGTAAATTTCGTTGTTGCTCAATACTTAGATGGAACTGAGCAAGTTTTTAGTGGTTATATCAGCCTGAATGAGTTTTGTACCTTTTTGTTTTCTGCAAAACATAAAGGATACATTGCGATAGCCCATAACATGAAAGGGTTTGATGGGCAATTTTTACTACGGTGGCTATTGGAGCAAGGTCAGTGCCCAAATATTATCCCATGCGGGTCCAAAATAATGAACATTGAAGTATCCGCATTACAATTAAGAATTATTGATTCTTTTAATTTTTTGCCAATGCCATTGTCAAAGCTGCCTCTAACCTTTGGATTAGAGGAATTAACCAAAGGTTATTTTCCACATCTTTTTAATACAGTCGAAAATCAGTATTATATAGGGACGATACCTAAGCCCAAATTTTTTTCTCCCAATTCAATGTCCCCTACAGAATGCAAGAAAATTTTTGAATGGTACTCCACCAGAAAAAATGAAGTGTTTAATGGGAAGAAATGTTGAAGTATTGTAGGTAAGTAATTATTTTTAAGGGTATTTTTTATTTCATTTATAATGTTCCATAAATTAAAATATGCTTTATGTATTTCTATAGATCAGATGTTGATATTTTGAGAAGATGTTGTGGAGAATTCCGAGAACAGTTCATTGAAGTATCTGGTATTGACCCCTTCACTTACGTAACAATTGCGTCTGCATGTATGGCAGTTTATAGGTCACTCCACATACTACCTGACACCATAGCAATGGTTCCTGTCGGTGGTTACATAAATGGCACGACCTACAGTGGACTGTATACGCTGGATGGAATATGTTTCTGCCACCGAGAATCTGAGAATTTTGCATGCATTAAATGGAAATGGGGAGCAAAAGATTGGCGGTTATTCTGTGGATGGTTACTGTCCAGCAACGAATACGATTTACCAGTACCAGGTATATTAAAAAAAATATTGAATATTTTATAATAGTTATAAAAATTAATCGAACATTAAATTTCATTTTTTCTTCTTTTTTTTACTTTTAGGGATGTTTTTATCATGGTTGCGCCCTTTGTTATTCAGATGACGTTATTAATCCGGTTACAGGCACCACCATGCTAAAACTAAGACAAAAAACGGAAGAAATTATCTGCACTTTAATTGTTGATAGATTAAACCCACGAGATGCTTTTTTCGGGGGGCGCACTAATGCGATAAAGTTATTCTTTGAGGGTCAAGCAAAATACATAGATTTTACAAGTTTGTACCCTTGGGTAAATAAGTACTGCAACTACCCCATCGGTCATCCTGAAATAATTACGGAAAATTTTCAGGATATCAGTAATTACTTTGGAACCGTAAAATGTAAAGTAATTCCACCACGCAACCTGTATTTGCCGGTTTTGCCATATAGATGTCAGGGAAAGTTGATGTTCCCTTTGTGTAGCAAATGTGCAGAATCATGTCAACAATCATCTTGTCAACACAATGATGAAGAACGAGCTCTTGTTGGAACGTGGTGACTGAAGAATTGAAAAAGTCTGTGGAAAAAGGTTATAAAATTGCAAAGGTAATTTCAGTAATATTTATACATGTATCTGATAGCATTTTTAATGTTATTTCGATATTTTAAATAATTCCATTTATTTTATTTAGATGTATGAGGTATATCATTTTTCTTCGTCACCAACAGAGCTTTTTAAATCCTACATAAACTTGTTCTTGAAAATAAAACAAGAAGCTTCAGGGTGGCCTCACAATTGTGTAACTGATGAGAAAAGAAAAGAATACATCGAATCGCATTTGGAGAAAGAAAATATTGGGCTGGATGAATCATCTATTTCGGTAAATCCTGGAAGACGAAGTGTGGCGAAATCAGCTTTAAACAGTTTCTAAGGGAGGTATGTTGTTTTTATTTCTTCAGAAATGAAATACTTTAAAAGAAAAAAAAATCTTAATTTGTTTTCGCTTTTAGATGGGGAATGAATCTTAACAAAACTCAGCTAACATTTGTTTCCTCCATACCACATTTTAATAAAATGCTTGTAGATGACACGAAAAAGGTAATATTATATTTTAAATATTTGACATTGTTCATGAAAAAAAATTTGTTTAAATGTGAATAATTATGCTTTTTTCAATATACGCAGATCAAAGATTTATTTTTACCAACTCCGGAAATTGCCGCCTTTCAGTGGTGTAAAGATGCCAGTTTTGTGGAACAGGATACCACCACAAATGTATTCATAGCAGCTTTTACGACATGTTATGCTCGGCTGAAACTTTATGGTGAGTTAGAAAAACTTGGAGAAGCTGTGTTGTATTTTGACACAGATTCCATTATTTATAAATCTGATGGATCCAATGACCCAAAACTAGGCAACTTTTAAGGGAGTTTACTGATGAATTGAATGGGAAAATAATAACATCATTTGTTTCTGGTAAGAAAAAAATTATTAAAATGAAGTTACGAATTGTATATCTTTTAATTTTATGCATTTTTTTAAAATTGTAATATTTTGCTTAAGTATTTTTTTTTATTTTTTTCAGGAGGCCCTAAGAATTACGCTTATAAACTGAATGATGGCTCTACAGTGTGCAAAATAAGGGGATTTACTTTAAATTACCGAAATTCACTTATTCTAAATTATGATACAGTAGAAGAACTAATTAAAAATTTCGATTTTGAAAGTACCATTCCTATTACAAATGACAGATATGCGAAAAGAAGAAAGGTCCTGAATGAACAAGAGAAAAAATATTATAGAATTGTTTATGACAATCGGGTAATTCTTGATGATTTTTCGACTCTACCATTCGGTTACTAATTATTTTTAAAAAAGTGTCTATTTTTATGTTGTTATTTTAACACTAATTTTTGATTTGAAACTTTTTTCTTTTGTTTACTTGAAATAAAAATATTTTTGTTTCTTAAATTTGTGTGTTGTGTGTAATGTTATTTGCTTTTAAAATGATTAAGTTAAATTCATTCAATTTACAATTTACAATTAATTTTTAATTAAATTTTAATCATTTATCTTGAAAATAATAGACTTTAATGTACATTAAATATTAAATAAAATTTTTAAGAAATGTTTTTTTTTTCAGTAAACTAACATAAAAATACATACTCAATTGAATATTGATTCATAAATTTAATCACATTAATTTCTTTTAAGGTACTAAAAATTTGTTTTTTATACTTATTAACTTTATTTGATCAGTAAAGTATATTTCATAAAATATTATTTTTAAATTAAATGTATTGAATTTTTTAAGTATCTGAAAAAAATTTCTTTGATGACATGATAAAAATATTTAATAAAACTTTTTAACAAATTTTTTATTATATTATTGAGTGTAGTTATTAATATTAAAATTACAATATATATAAGAGTAAAATAATATACAAGTATATATACATGTAAATTATCCATTTACAATGCTAGTTTCAGGACCAACGGGTAGTGGTAAAACATATTTTGTGAAAGGTTTATTACAAAATAAAATAATTCTCCCCTTTCCAAAAACTATATTATGGTGCTATGGAGCGTACCAAAAACTCTACGAAAAGATGACTAATGTTAAATTTTATGAGGGAATACCTTCTAATATAAATCAAATTTCAGATGCAGTTATTATTATTGATGATATAAGAACATTTTTTATTTACCTTAATCGTGGTGTTATCTCTTTTTCCAGTAAATACTGAGGGCAACTTCGGGAATAGGAGGTTGGTTGGTTGGGTTTTATGGCGCAAGGTCCAAAAACGGACATGCTGCGCCAAGAAATAAGTTTGAAGAAAATATTTAATTTTTTTTTATTAATTTACTTTATTTATTAATTTATTTACTTTCTTTGGAAACCCAAGCAACTTTAAAATTCTAAAAAACAAAAATTAGTGTATATATATATTATTAAAATCCAATTATAAAATATAAAAGGAAAAACAAAATTATATATACATTTAAAATTTAAAAATTGCAAAATTAAATATAATATAAAAAACCAATTGCCCTCAAAAAAGCAAATAGGTTCCTGTGGGGTGGTTCCCCAAGCAAATCATATAAGTTTAAAATATCACAATTAAAAAAGAGTAAACGATATTGGTTAAAATATGAACATGAAATTAAGATATGATAAACAGTGAATGGTTCATCACACGCTTCACACCAAGGATTTAATTCATTTAGAAACAAATGTCTATGTGTGAAACGTGTGTGTCCGATACGAAGGCGGGTTAATCTAACATCAGCACTTCGTATCGGTAAAACTGTTAATGAGGTGATGTATGGAAATATGGCACGCAATTTATTATTGACCTGCATGCTCCATGACTCCTGCCAAAGAGAAGAGATTAATTTTTTGACATTTCTTCTCACGTCAGACAAAGGAACTGATGGAAGACATGGGCCTGATGCAGATTTAGCAGCTGCATCAGCCTTCTCATTGCCATCAAGACCTACATGACTTGGGATCCAGCAGAAAACAATGTCATATCCCTTGCCAGCAAGGGAATCCAATGCTCGGAAAATTCTAGACACAACAGAATGGCAATCAAAACTACTGTTCCGCAAAGTTTCCAACACACTCAAACTGTCAGTGTACACACAGTATTTATGAGTTTCACAAGTATTCATCTGCTGAAGAGCTTGATATATAGCAGTTGCTTCAGCAGAGAAGATGGAACAGGATGGATGGAGGCTGTAGCTTAGAGTTTTGTTCTCAATAACTACAGCACAACCAACATGTCCTGCAGATTTTGATCCATCTGTGAAAACTGGTGTGTACGTGACGTACTGACAGCGATGTGAGGCATATAGTTGCTGGAAAACAGTAGTTGTTGTGTCTGATTTTCTATAACGAGCAAAAGCATTGATGATTTTAATCTGTGGATCATACCAAGGTGGGTGTAGAAGAAGGTCCGTTTTGTCAAAACAGACATCGCATAGGTCTGAATATAATAAGTTGGACTTTGTCCGAGTGAGAAAAGGTGGAATGCTGTATGAACGTGCGTCATACAGCCTTATTAATGCAGGAGTAGCAGTCATGGATCTTAATGGATGATGAGGGTCAGACATAATTTTTGCATTATAATTGAGAGACAGCTGCATTCGTCTCAGGTCTAAAGGCAGTTGTTGGCAGATTGCATATAGACTCTGGACGGGTGATGTGCGGAATGCGCCTGAACATATTCTCAAAGCAGAGTGATGTATTGTATCCAATCTGCGTAGAACAGAAGACCTAGCAGATCCATATACAGCACATCCATAGTCAATACGAGATAAAATTAATGACTGGTAGACGCGAAGTAGTGCCGTGCGATCAGCACCCCAAGATGTATTAGAAAGCACCTTGAGGATATTAAGCGATCACTCGCACTTCTTCCGCAAATGAAGAACATGCGGAAGAAAATTTAATTTTCGGTCAAAAGTTATTCCCAGAAATTTTATCTCGTTGACAACAGGGATAGGTGCATTATTAATACTGATAGTAGGATCATTATGCAACTTCCACCATTAAGTCACCAGAACATAATTTTTTGATGCTCTTCACATCACCGATTGTGCCTTTAATAGCTTTTTGAATGAGGAAAGGGGATACTGTTTCATAAGTACCCTCTTTCCGTTTGATTACATAATATTGTGCATTCAAAATAGACAAAGTGTGTTGCCGTGGGAGAATAGAAATATTTGATTCCATAAGTAAAATGGAAAATTCGGGACCTGACGGCACCACCCACCACCGAGTCAAACAAGGGGATGCAGACCAGCTGCACCAGTGCTAGCCAGGTCCTATACGCTCACAGTACAATCCTGAAGTGGCCTCCACCCTTAACGAGTCACCCAGTGATGTACCGATCGCTTGATCTATAAAACCGATTGATGTGCTGAGGACCACAACACACCTCCCGTTTACCTAAAGCAGATTGGTTGGTTGGTTGGGTTTTATGGCGCAAGGTCCAAAATTGGACATGCTGCGCCAAAACTATGATTTCAATTTTTTTTATATATATATTCTTTATAAACCCAATCAACATTAAAAGTTTAAAAAATAAAAATAAATGTATATGAAGTAATTAAAAACCTGAGGTACATATACAGACAGACACATAAATATATATAAAAAATATAAATAAATAATACAAAAATTTAAAATTAAATCAAATATATGGTAAAAAACCTATTGCTCTTAAAAACGCAAATAGGTTTCTGTGGGGTGGATCACCCAATAAATCACATAAAGTTAAAATATCTGTATTAAAAGAGTGTATACGTAAATGGTTAAAACATGAACATGAAATTAAAATATGATGCACAGTATAAGGTTCATCACACGTTTCACACCAAGGATTTAATTCACTCAAAAACAAATGTCTATGGGTGAAACGTGTGTGTCCGATACGAAGGCGAGTCAATCTAACATCTGCACTTCGTAACGGTAAAACTGATAATGAGGTGACGGATGAGAAAATGTTATGGAGTTTGTTTCCGACCTGCAAGTTCCATGATTCTTCGCTTAGGGAACATATAAATCTTTTTATACCCTTTCTCACATCTGAGAGCGGAACCGATGGTAAAATTGGATTTTCAGCTGCCTTTGCAGCTGTATCCGCTCTCTCGTTTCCATCAAGACCTACGTGACTTGGTACCCAACAAAATATTATTTTGTATCCCTTGCCAGCAAGGGAATCCAATGCTGAGAAAATTCTCGACACAACAGGATGGCAGGTAACGCTATTGTTTTTCAAAGCTTCAATAATACTCATGCTGTCAGTGTAAATACAAAATTTACGAGAGTCATCTGTATTCACGTGCTGAAGCGCGTAGTAGATGGCGGTTGCTTCAGCAGTAAAGACGGAGCAGGATTGATGTAGGCTGTAACTAAAAGCTGTATTATTGATAAATACTCCACAGCCCACATGTCCTGCTGTTTTAGAACCGTCTGTGAATACAGGTTTGTATGATTGATACTGACAGCGATGAGAAGAATATAGCTGCTGAAAAACAATAGGTGTTGTGTCAGATTTTCTGTAGTGAGCAAAGGTATTGATAAAATTATATGTTGGGTTATACCAAGGCGGATGAGCAAATTGAGGTACAGACTCAATCCGAATATCATGTAGGTCTGTGAGCCACAGATGTGATTTGGCTCGTGTGAGAAAAGGTGGGATGCTCATTGGACGAGCATCATATAATCTCATAAGAGAGGCATTTGGAACCATGGAACGTATCGGATGATTAGGGGTCGACATGATCTTAGCATAATAATTGAGAGACTGCTGCATTCGTCTCAGGTCTAACGGTAATTGATGACATATCACGTATAGACTCTGGACGGGTGATGTGCGGAATGCCCCAGAGCATATCCTCAAAGCAGAGTGATGAACTGTGTCCAGTCTTCGTAAAATAGAAGATCTAGCCGATCCATAAACAACACTTCCGTAGTCAATGCGGGATAAAATCAATGACTGATAAATGCGAAGTAGTGATGTGCGATCTGCACCCCAAGATGTATTTGACAACACCTTGAGGATATTAAGCGATCGCTCACACTTCTTCCGCAAATATAAAATATGCGGAAGAAAGGTCAATTTTCGGTCAAAGATAATACCCAGGAATTTTATTTCATTGACTACTTGTATTGAAGTGTTGTTGATATAAATAGTTGGATCATTATGCAGGCTAGTCTTTCTACAGAAGTGGACACATCTACTCTTGCTAGGAGATAAAGTATGGCCATTCTCAGCACACCATGCAGCAAGCTTGTTAACTGCTGTTTGCAGTTGTCTCTCAATTAATCGCATATTCGAACCCTCGCATGATATTTGCAGGTCGTCCACAAACAAAGTACCATGTACTGATGATGGAAGCTGATGAAGTATGTTACTGATGAAGAGACTAAAAAGTGTGACGCTTAAAATAGAGCCCTGAGGAACACCCTCAGATTGTGTAAAAGTATTGGATGTATAACTTCCAATACGTACTTTAAAACCACGGGAGCATAAAAAATTCTGTAGGAATATCGGCAGATTACCCCGAAAGCCAAAATCATATAATGTACGGAGAATTCCATATCGCCATGTATGGTCATAAGCCTTCTCTATGTCGAAGAAAATGGAAACTAAGTGATTTCTCCGCACAAAAGCGTTGCGGATTTGAGTTTCCAAGTATATCATATTATCAAGAGTGGATCTTCCTTTACGAAAGCCACTCTGATTTTTATGGATATAATTATTAGTTTCTAAGACACAGATGAGACGAGCATTGACCATACGTTCGAGAGTCTTACAAAAGCAACTCGTCAGAGCAATTGGTCGATAATTTGAAGGGTCTGAAGGATCCTTACCAGCCTTGAGGACAGGAATCACTATTGCTTCTTGCCATAAAGATGGAAATTTATTTTCAGTCCAGATCCTATTGAACAAATATAATACGTTCGATAGGGAGTCTGGACTTAAATTTCGAAGCATTTGATAGCTGATTCCATCAGGTCCTGGACTGGTATTATCGGCCTGCTGTAAAGCTTTCTTCAATTCAAACATTCCAAATTCGCAGTTGTACGGTAAGACTTGTCGATGGTTGAAGCGAATTTGTACTCGCTCAGCACGACTCTTAGTCCTCAAGAACGAAGGACTGTAAGAGTCGTTGCTTGAGACGCTAGCAAATGCTTCACCAAGGACATTAGCAATATCCGTAGGAGAAGAGTATATAGCAGTTCCGGATTTTAAAATAGGAATAGAAAATTCGCTATAAATTCCATTGGCTGCTTTCACCCTTCTCCACAACTGCTTACTGGAAGTTGAAGATGTTATAGAAAATACATAGCAGGACCAGGATTCCTTCTGACTTCGACGACGGGCTCTGCGAGCAAATGCTTTTGCTCTCTTAAAGGCGATAAGATTCTCCGTTGTGGGGTACCTCCTAAATATTCCCCATAACTTCCTCTGCTTTTTATATGTTTCTTGGCATTGTTTGTTCCACCAAGGTTTGCTGCGCCTGTGTGGTATAGAGGAACTCTTAGGAATTGATGCATCAGCTGCTGTCTTAATTGTTTCAGTGACTTTACTAACGGCAATATCAATATCTTCGATCGAAACCATTTTATCATCAATAACTGCCAATTGTGTAAATAACGTCCAATCTGCCCGACTGTACACGTAAGTAGGTAAGCGTTGTCTTACACTACTACCTCCAGTCTGGGAGATGACGAGAGGAAAATGATCGCTGTTATGCAGATCATTTCCTACTATTAGATTTAATGTTAATATACAAACACCTCCAGACACTGCACCATCGTCACCACAGTCTTTTCTAAAGCTTCTAAACCCACGCATGGAAATGTTATTGCTGGACTTCAGGAATGTTTCCTGAAGTGCAACACATGCGGGGTTGTAGGCTGAAATTATGGACTTGATGTCATCATGATGAGAACGCAAACCATGGCAGTTCCAAGAAACAAAGGAAGTTATTGTTCAATTTGAAAAGCTCCTTTCCCGGAGCTGGAAGGCATGTCATCCGACATCTCCTCGAGCGATAAATCTTCGTCCGAGGGATGTAAGGAAACAGCATCAGCCTCCAGGTTTAAGGCTTTACGGGTGGATATAGAGGGCCTAATTTTGCCCTCTTTTGCAGATTTTAATTTTAAGGCCTTCATGGCTTTAGACTTAGCCATCGGAGCTTTTCTACGTTGAATAGTTGTAGAGGTTGATTTTGGGCTTTTATCAGATGTAAGGGGTAATTTGACTAGTGGAAGTGAAAGAGCATCGGTTTGTGTACTAGCTGTTCTGGTGACCTTGGCGGCGACAGATGCATAGCTAACTCCTGCTTGAGGTGTACGTGCTGTGACAGCACGTCTTGCCTCAGGGTATGAACAATTATTTTTAACTTTAGTGGTTGTGATCTCCTTTTCCAGTATCCAGATAGGACAACTTCTAGCGTAGGAGGGGTGGTCACCTTTACAGTTGACACACCTCTCCTTTGCAGTACAAGACGAGCTGTCGTGGCCAACTGCTGCGCAGCGAGCGCAAGTCAGTTTGCCCCGGCAAGCCGCTTTGGAGTGTCCAAATCTCTGGCACTGGAAACAACGCAAAGGATTTGGAATGAACGGCCTAACGGATAGATGCATATACGCAGCTTTAATATGCTGCGGTAGGTCTGGCGTCGCAAATGTCAGTACGAGATGTTTAGTATTAATAAACTGCCCATCTCGTCTGATAGTGATGCGTTTTACAGCACAGACCTTTTGATCTATGAGATTTTCTAAGATCTCGTCCGTTGGCGTATTTAGCAAATCCTTGGCGGATACCACACCACGTGAGATGTTAAGGTTCATATGAGGTTGGACGGACACCTCAAGGTTAGCTAGCGTATTCATGTTGCTAATCAGAGCTGCTTGTGCATCTGAAGCAACTTCAACCATCAAATCACCAGAACGAAGTTTCCGAATGCTCTTTACTTCGCCGATACTGCCACTGATACCTTTTTGGATTAGGAAAGGGGATACATTATCAAAGGTACCCTCCTTCCTTTTCACAATGTAAAATCTTGCCTTTATTAGCTTAAAAGTATGCTCCCGTGGGAGAGATGAGAATAGTTGTGTTTCCATATTTGAGATGGAATATTCGGGACCTGACGGCACCACCCACCACCGAGTCCAACAAGGGGATGCAGACCAGCTGCACCAGTGCTAGCCAGGTCCTATACGCTCACAGTACATCCCTGAAGTGGCCTCCACCCTTAACGAGTCACCCAGTAGATGTACCGATCGCTTGATCCATAAAGCCGATTGATGTGCTGAGGACCACAACACACCTCCCGTTTACCTGAAGCAGAGGCCAAAGCAATGTGTTGGTCTCTGGAGGCCTCAATTACCAGGATCCTCCTTTCCAGGGACACGGGTCTCCACGCACGGCAAACACGTGGGTGATTTGGTCCCCAAGAGTAGCTATTAGCAACAGAGCGGCAAAAGCTACTCAAGGGGAGCCCTCAACCTCTTGCGAGGCAACCACACTGAGGGAGAAGAGGAAGAAAAAGCAGAAGAGTAGAGGAGAGAAGGAAATAAAGATGAGGATAGATCACTAGGGTACCTCGGGATTGTGACACCCGTGTTTACCTAAAGAAGATAAACCCCCTGAGGGTTATCTAAAGCAGAGGCCAAAGTAATGTGTTGGTATCTAGGGGCCTCAAATACCAGGACCTTCCTTTCCAGGGACACGGGTCTCCACGCACGGCAAACACGTGGGTGATTCAGTCCCCAAGAGTAGCTAATAGCAACAGAGCGGCGAAAGCTACTCAAGGGGAGCCCTCAACGTCTTGCGAAGCAACCACACTGAGGGAGAAGAGGAAGAGAAAGCAGAAGAGGAGAGGAGAGAGGAAAAGAAAGAAGAGGACAGATCACTAGGATACCTCGGGAACAAGTAGCTAAGTCAAGAGAGTGAAATGTCCATGTAAGTTCGTGAAAATAAGTCTTCTCGTCGGTATTTATGAGACAGAGACGTTTGTTTGTCATTCAACGGTCATTTTTTGCACACGAGGGCTAATTAGACCGGGACTTACGGCTTAAAAGGGATTCTGAACCACTACAAACATCCATGCCCAAGGTGGGATTCCAACCCACGAACTGTTGAACCGAAAGCAAGAGCGCTAACCATTCGGCAGTAGGAGACAGAGACAGTTATCAGAAGTAAACTGTTCTATATGATAACCACGAGAAATTGTATCATCACTACCCCACAGAAAACTATGGCCGTTAAAATCACCGAGCAATAAAATAGAGTTGAGAGTTGATAAACTATTTCATTCAGTTTCTCTGTTTGGATGACCTCATTCGGTGGTAAATAAAGGCTAAGTACCGTTATTAGACATGTGGTGTAGAATAAAAATTTGTTTTTCATTTTTAAAAATAATTATAATTTAATGAATTATGACCTAATTGGTGTATCTTAAGATTTGTATTTTTCTTAATTCCCCCAACGCGGTTCTTCATTCCTTCCCTAAGTACATATATTGCTACTATGATATTTTCTAAGTCCACTTTTTCGCCCTTGTACAGGTCCCCCTTTTTCATTTTCTTCATAACTCTTTGGTTACCAAATTACCCTAAATTAATTAAATTTCTTAAATATTAATCAGCATTTTTCTCAGATGTCAAATAACTAAGCCTAAATTAGGGAAGTAAATTTTATTTTTAATCTTTATATTATTTTTATATTTATTTATTTTTTCAATCCTATTTTTGCATTATAACTGCTTTCTGATTTTGACAATATGGACTTCAACTTTTTCGCCTTCTTAGCTAAGCCCTTTCATTAAAAAAACATTTTTTTTAAGATTTTTATGCCTACGAGAAATATAGTTTTCTAACTTTATGAACGGAAACTTATAAAAAATTGAATGAACAAATAAAAATTAAGTAAATAAAAATCCCATTTATTTATTATAATCTTTAATATCTATTTATCATCTTACTCACTCTACTAATTCCAAATTTGTTAAGTTTTTAAAGTTATATTTTCATTTTTTGTTTTCTCAATTATAATTTTAACTATAATTTCTTTGTGTAAATTTTAATTTATTTTTTATTTTAATGATTATATTATTGTGAACGACTTCAATTAATTCTTATTTACTGTTTTGATTAATTTGGGGTTTGGAAATAATTGCGGTGGAGGTTCTGCGCTTGGTAGGGTTAGAAGGGCTAATTCACCATAGCAAATTTTAGTTCCTTGTTTTTTATCATTTTTTTCTCCCTATCTTTCTCTGCCAATATTCTTTAATTAGAATTTACCCACAAATCTCCACACTTAAGAAAACAGCAATACTTATTTGGCTTTGACTTACAAGAGAGAGAGAAAGAATATACGTAAATTAATAATTTCAATGGATTTCAAAGAATATTTCAAAAAAGGGAGGGGAAAAAATTCTTTTTTATTATTATTAAATCCCAATATTTCAGCTCCTAATTAAATTTGGAAAAGTTGTGTTTTAAACATTATACTACGCAGGTGATCTTTTATCTAGCACTTTTACTGAAACTAATTTTATATATTTTTATTACAATTATTACCATTATTAACAAAAAAATTCAAGTGTAAAATCTACTATGTACATCATTTATACTTCTATTGAACAGGAATCTGTTTCTTTTTTTTTTTTTTAATTTGTTTAAAAGATGCACAGATTGATGCGCTGAGATAAACTATGGTATCTGAGTGACTTGACTTTTCATTGACTCTCCTGACTATGGTAAAAAAGATTATTAATGAACGCACAGTCAAAGGCTGCCCTCAAAGCGAAGACAAGGATGCGGTGGGAAATGTTAACCTTACAACTCCATTGGAAGCAGCTAATCATGCTGTAATAAAAACGGGCTGCAAAGTGCAAAGAATTTCTTATGAAACACCTAAGCACATTTTAGATAGATGTAGAGAGTTGATTGAATCAGATTTTCGTTACAACAAACTGTATTTACCATTCTCTATTCGTCAAGAACTTAATAATTTGCTACAGCTTCTTGAGCAGAAATTTAACCCAGTCTCACTGGTTCATGGAACCAGCAGCAAACTTACACAGTCGAGTGACCTAAAGTTGGAGGAAAAAGCTATCGAAACTTTCAGCATTAAAAACACGTTGCTAAAACCAACCTCTTTAAAGGGCTCAAAGAAAGGCCAGAAGAATAAAAATGAATATTCTTCAGCAACACGGAACAACAAGCCACACATCCAAGAGGCAAGCGAATAGCTAGTGCACAAGATGTTTCGCACAAATTCTGCAGAGAAAGTTTCACCACTGTAGTCAAAAAGCAAACAAGGGCTACAAAGCCTCAATCCTTTGCACCTATCTCATAGCTTCCAGCAAAGGCTTCTCAGACTAACATCAAGGTGCAAAGACTTCCAAGAGTGATGGTCCAAGGCCTTCCGGAGACAACACACCCAACTTCATGGACCAACGTTTGCATAACTGCAAGTATATCTAATAAAATCAAATTGTGCAATTCCACTGCTTGAGACGCAGTGGACGAAGATACAATCTGGTTATGGTACTTCAACCTGAGGCCTTTATGGTCATTAACGGCAGCACCCTCTGGCACATAGATTTAAAGAACACGGTTTACGGCCTTATCCGCTATTTCAACTGCTAAAGGTTCGGGCATGAACAGAAAGACTGTACTCATCACACCTACTGTGGAAACTGAGGAGGATCACATCCAAAGACGACATGCAGAGCTTCTCTCCACTGCAGCTCTTCCAACAGGATATGCAGAATAAAGTTCCTTACTGACCATACTACAGCAGACCCCAACTGTTCATATTACGTCTCTTTGTTGCAGGATATTGTTTCCAATACAACCTACGCCAACTTCAAAAAGCAACCGCAGAGATACTTAGACTCACATCCAAGATGCAATCATCTGACCAACAGACCAGAACTCAAAATATGATCTCACAAATTGGTAATTTTCTCACAAATCCACATGCCATAAATAATTCCATTCATCCAATCGCATTTCATCAGAAATGTTCAAGACCCTCTCACGATCATTCAAATAAATACCAGGAAATCAAAGCCGCCTATGGATTTTTTCAGGATTACAGCAGAAGACCATAAGGTTGACGTTTTCATTTTACAAAAGCCTTTCCTACAGGATGGTAAAATTTCATACATGCCCCAGGATTGGTTTTGCTGGTCTTCAATCAACCACAAGGCAGCAATTATTTGCACTTCCCAGAAATTTAAACGAACCTTCCTACACAGCTTAAAAACAACAGTAATGATTAGGATAACCTTCGAGGAGGCATCCTTGAACATAAATCAGCCTACAACCCTCCTCCAAACTTTTCCGTAACTCTAAGTGAATTGGATAATGTTCTTAGAACTGCTTGTTCAGGAAATACTATCATTGGCGCGGATCTGAATGCCCACTGCCAAATCTGGGGTTACCCCAATGATGAGGAGAATAAGCGGTGGATTTCATCCTAGCTAATGACCTTTCTATCCTCAACTCACAAGACTCCCCACCAACTTTCACCAATAAATTTCAACAAGGATGGCCAGACTTAACGCTAGTCACGAATGCTGAAATGGCTAAAGATATCACTTGGGAAGTTTTGGACGAGGAGACTTTAAGTGATCATCAATATATAAAGGTTATATTCAACAACAGAACAACCTTCTTAAAATTTAAAAGATATAAAACCAAATTTGGTGGACATAATAAATTTTGCAAACTTCTCCAGCGCCATATCACTAATCTAACCCAGTCAATTGCTAACAGCCGCAATTTCACTGATCTGGAAGAAGCTGCCTCGACTCTTCAAGCTACCATTACATTTTGCTGTAATTTTTGTTACAAAATCAAAGAAACCAAACATAAGATCACCCCTACATAGTGGATACAACCTCTCCAGATCACAAGAAAAAAACTTCGAGCCTTCAGGAGGCGTTATCAAAAGGCCCCAGCACAAGATAAAGATGGGTTATATCAACAGTATAAGACCAAACGTGCAATTTACACCAAACAACTTAAAAGCGCTAAAAAAGAACAACTGGAAGGAATTTTACAGTGCTGCAAGGTCTCCCTATGGCAAAGTTTATAAGGCAGTCTTCAAAGAGGTCGTTCCAGCTTCACATCTCTTTGTTGATTCTACTGGCAGCCAAAAGGGAAGTGATTTGGAAATTGCAGAAAATATTCTAGCAAAACTCTGCCTCACCACCCACAGCCAAGACTTTGTTTCAAATTTAACTGCGACAGATGACGTCCCATTCAGCAAACAAGAAATAGCGAGAGTTGTTAACACCCTAAGAAAAAGCAAAGCTCCAGGCTTCGACGGGATTGACAATATTATGATTCAAACCATCAACAGGTCATTCTCCAACATCCTGCACAGTTTGTTCAACAAATACTTGTCACTTTTTTATTTTCCTCGCTGCTTCAAGGTTGGAATTATTATTCAGTTCTATAAAGAAGGCAAAGACAAGTTTAATGTCAGCTCCTATACACCTATCCTCCCTCTTACCAACTCATGGGAAAATCCTTGAAAAACTTGCTACTAAGCAACTGTCTTTTCTCATTTGGAAAATCACAGCTTCTTACATCAAAACCAATTGGTCTTTAGACAAGGCCGTTCTGTCGATAATGTCCTCTTGACACTCTCCAAAAAAATCCAAACTCTTCGTAACCAGAATCTCCACACTGCAATTATCACAATACACATAAAAGGCGCCTTTGACAATATAAACCATTACAAACTAAAGCAGCAACTCTGTACAACCAATAGCTCGGCCAATATTACAAACTTCTTAATCAACAACCTGAACGACAGAACGGTTCTACTACCAACTAATATGGGCCTTGCCTCTAGAAGCCAATTCATAGGGTGACCACAGGGGTCTTGTAGTGACACAATTCTTTGGAATCTTGTCGCAAATGCACTTTTGAAATTCAACTAGGGAATATTGGCAAAGATGTTGACCCGAACAGCCAAATTCACCTTAAACCCTTCGCGGACGATTTTACATTCGTGGTTGGCGCCAAAAGTGAATAAAAGTTAGGAAAAAGGTTTCAACTCTAGCCCTTACACATTTCAAGGCGAGGGCTGATGAAAACCATCTATCCATTTCCCTGGAGAAAACTAAATTTATGCTCGTTGCGAAACTCCAGTGTGGCCCACAGATAATTTGGAGAAACCACATACTGAAAAATGCTAACCATATCAAGTTGCTAGGAGTGATCCTTGATAAAAAAAAACCAACATTAAAAATCATATCATCTCCCAAGGCAATAAGGCGCTTCTTCTGCAAGGAAAACTACGCAGAATTGCAGGCAATGAATGAAGCATTAACCAATATTACCAAATAATGCTCTAAAAGATTGTCATTGAACGTATGGTCTGCCATGGTGCTGCCGTTTGGGGAACTTCACTCACATCTAAGACATCTCAAAAGCACTTATCCATTCAAAGAAAGTTTCTTCTCAGCATCACTGGAGCTTTCAGAACTACCCCAACCTCAGCCTTACAGCCCATTACTGGTCTTCCTCCCTTCATCTGAAAGTCGAAGCAAAGGCAAAGCTCATCAACCTCACTAGGACTGGAGTTCAGTGCCTAGAACCTCTTCTCCCCTTACCATCTGATGTTGAGGCGAAATTAAGTCTGGATACAAATCATCCTGGTCTTTTTAACATTAACACCTTCATCACAATAGACGAAAAGGCAACCCCTCTACAGTTTTTGCTAGACACTCTATACATATTTACAAATGGATCAAAACTTGAAGAAGGAGTACACACAGCCTTTGTTTCCTACATAAACAACTCTAAAATTCACAAATGGAAGCAGAAACTCTACAACGCGAACTCTGTTTTCCAGGCAGAGGTAATTGCAATCAAAGAAGCTGTTAAGTTCGCAAAAAGGCAACAATGTTCTGCAACTATTTGGTCAGATAGCCAGGCAGCACTTAAATCTATCTGCAAACCAGCATCAACAAGCCCTATAGCTCGCTCTGTCCAAGCTGAATCAGCCAATTTCTTGTCCATCAAACTAAAATGGATTAAGGCCCATGCTGGAACAGAAGGTAATGAAGAGGCCGATAAGGAAGCGAAAAGTGCAGCCTCTCATTTTTCTACTCCCGCGCTGCCATCTGAAACAAGAATGTCAGAAATCGATTCTTGTTAACTGGGAACAAAGCTGGAAGAATGCCAATACAGGGCGTCTAAATCATGAGATGGTCCCTTCTGTCTCAATGAAGCCTTTAAACTGGTTGGTTGGGTTTTATGGCGCAAGGTCCAAAAATGGACATGCTGCGCCAAGAAACATACTTTTTTTTATGTTAAGACCCAAACAACATTTTTTTAAAAGAAAAATAAATGTATACATAAATTTAAAATCTATTAATAAAATGCAAAAATAAAATAAATTATAATTTAAAATAGCAATTAAATATAATGCAAAAATCCTATTGCCCCTAAAAAGCGATAAGGTTTCCATGAGGTGGATCCCCTATTAAATCAAAAAGGGTTAAAAAGTTGGTTTTAAAAAGTGTAAACGTTCTTGGTTAAAAGCATGTCATGATATTAAAATATGAATAATAATATACGATTCATTACATGTCTCACATCATGGGTTTAATTCACTTAGAAACAAATGTCTGATTGCAAAACGTGTGTCCGATACAAAGGCGAGTTAATCTTACATCAGCACTTCGTAACGGTAAAACTGATGACGGAATGATATATGGAAAGATAGCACGTAGTTTGTTGGAGACCTGTATGTTCCACAACTCCTACCAAAGAGAATAAATGTGCTTTTTTACAGCCTTTCTCACATATAAAGAGGGGCAGTTAAATTAAGTAAAGATGATGCAGCTTTGGCAGCTGCATCAGCAATTTCATTACCCTTAAGACCTATGTGACTTGGGTTGGTTGGGTTTTATGGCGCAAGGTCCAAAAATGGACATGCTGCGCCAAGAATAAAGTTTTGCAAGAATATTTTTATTTTATTTATTATTTTTTTTACTTATTTTTTTCATATATATATATTTAAACCCAAGCAACATTAAAATATTAAAACAAAAAAACCAGTGTACAAGTTATGTTAAAATGTATACATTAAATAAGATAAATCAAATATGTGTAAAATCTTAAAATGTATAAATAAAAATCATATAAAATTTAAAAAACCTATTGCTCTCAAATGAGCAAATAGCTTTTGTGGGGTGGCTCCCCAGCAAATCAAATAGAGTTAAGAGGTTTGTTTTGAAAAATTTAAAACGGTAGACGTTAAAAGTAGAACATGAGATTAAAATATGATAAACAGTAAATGGTTCATCACACGCCTCACACCATGGATCTAGTTCACTTAAAAACAAATGTCTGTGTGTGAAATGTGTGTGTTCGATACGAAGGCAAGTTAATCTAAAATCAGCACTTCGTAACGGTAAAACTGATAATGAGGTGAGGGATGGAAAAAAGGTATGTAATTTGTTGACGACCTGTAAGTTCTATGATTCCTGCCATATACCATATATAAAACTTTTAATAGCCTTTCTCACATCTGAGAGAGGAACCTATGGTAATATTGGATCTAATGCAGCCTTTGCTGCTGCATCCGCTCTCTCATTTCCATCAAGACCTACGTGACTTGGTATCCAACAAAATATAATATCATATCCCTTGCCAACAAGGGAATCTAATGCACAAAAAATCTTTGACACAACAGGATGGCAAGTAAAACTATTGTTTCTCAATACTTCCAATACACTCATGCTGTCAGTATATATAAAAAATTGACGATGATCATCTGTATTCACATGCTGAAGCGCATAGAAGATAGCTGTGGCTTCAGCGGTAAAGATGGAGGAGGAAGAACGTAGACTGTAACTAAAAACTGTGTTATTTATAACAATTCCACAGTCCACGTGTCCTGCTGATTTTGAACCATCCGTGAATACAGGTGTGTATGATTGATACTGATAGCGATGGGAGGAAAATAGCGCTTGAAAAACAATAGGTGTTGTGTCTGATTTTAAAAACTGAGTAAAAGAGTTATTAAAATTAATGGTTGGATCATACCAAGGCGGATGAGCAAAATTATCAATAGACTCTATCAGAACATCACATAGGTCAGTGAGCCACAGATATGATTTGGCTCTAGTGAGAAAAGTTGGTATGCTCATTGGTCGAGCATCAAACAGTCTTTAACAGAGGCAGTAGGAACAATGGAACGTAATGGGTGTTTTGCGATACATAATTTTTGCGTAATAATTGAGAGTTTGCTGCATTCGTCTCAGGTCTAACGGTAGTTGATGGCATACAACCTATAGACTCTGGACGTGTGATGTGCGGAATGCCCCAGAAAATATCCTCAAAGCAGAGTGATGAACTGTGTCCAGTCTTCGTAAAATAGATCTAGCCGATCCATAAACAACACAGCCGTAGTCAATGCGGGATAAAATCAATGACTTATAAATTTGAAGTAGTGATGTGCGATCTGCACCCCAAGATGTATTTGACAACACCTTGAGGATATTAAGCGATCGCTCACACTTCTTCCACAAATACAAAACATGCGGAAGAAAAGATAATTTTCTGTCGAAGGTAATTCCCAGAAATTTTATTTCATTGACTACTTGTATTGGGATGTTGTTGATATTAATAACTGGATCATTGTGAAGGCTAGTCTTTCTACAGAAGTAGACACATCTACTCATGCTAGGAGATAAAGTATGGCCATTCTCAGCACACCATGCAGCAAGTTTGTTAACTGCTGTTTGCAGTTGTCTCTCAATTAATCGCATATTAGACCCCTCGCATGATATTTGCAGTTCATCAACATATAGCGTACCATTTATTGAAGGTGGTAATTGATGTAGGATGTTACTGAAGAATAAATTAAAAATGGTGACACTTAAAATAGAGCCTTGGGGAACACCCTCGGATTGAATAAAAGTATTGGAAAGTACAGTTCAAATACGAACTTTAAAAGAACGGGAGCTTAAAAACTTTTGAAGGAATATCGGAAGATTACCCCGAAAGCTATAATCATATATTGAACGGAGAATTCCATAACGCCATGTACGGTCATATGCCTTCTCAAAGTCAAAGAAAATCGAGACCAGATGGTTCCTCCGCACAAAAGCATTGCGGATTTGGGTCTCCAAATATGTGACATTATCAAGAGTGGATCTCCCTTTATGAAAGCCACTCTGATTAATATTGTTACAAATTTATAAATAATGATTATAATTGACTTAAAATATCTCAAACAGATCGGAAATTCTCACATTTTGGGTAAAAATTGCGGTATATAGACGTGTTATAGTTTAAAAGCGGATTTCCTAATGATTTGGCGACAGTTAGCGAGATTCTTGGCGGGAAATCGATATTTCTGGAAACATCCCTCACCAAAGCTCTAGGACCAATATATTTCGAGATAGCCAAGAAGCTTCCAGAACCTTGGCGAAATTGATAGATTTCTCCGCCAAGTCAGGTATAAATACCGCAGCCCGACATGGAAGAGACAGTTTTTGTGAAGACAGTCAGTGAGTGAAGACGATTAGTTGTGACTGCTAGTTGTTCTCTGTCTGAGGTATTTGAGACCTGTGATTAGAAACTGTTTCTTATTATATCTGACGAATTGTAGCTGTATAATTGTGATTGTTACAGCGGGAATTTCGATTATCTAGAAGTTTTTACGAATAAAAGTCTTGCGTTCATTAAGTGGTTGCTTTATTCAACTCTCAATCGACACGAACCCGTGGAGCTCGGTACAACTGGTGTCAGAATCGGGGTTGAAGAGTTGATGCAGCGTGTCACAAGAAGAATGGATATGGATTGAATGAAAAGTCTTCTCGAAAAATTAGCGGAGCAGATGGCTGAGATGAAAGCTGGACAAGAAGAGATGAAAGCTAGACAAGAAGAGATGAAAGCTAGACAAGAAGAGATGAAAGCTGGACAAGAAGAGATTAAAACCGAGATGATGAAAGAGATAAAATCTGGACAGGAGGAGATGAAAGCTGGACAAGAAGAGATGAAAGCTAGGCAAGAAGAGATGAAAGCTGGACAAGAAGAGATTAAAACCGAGATGATGAAAGAGATAAAATCTGGATAGGAGGAGATGAGAGCTGGACAGGAGGAGCTTAGAAAGGAACTTAAGAAGGACATTGTAAGTGTTAAAGAAGAATTCTCCACCATCATTTAGGAGAAGATGAATGCAATGGAAGATAATGTAACTTCAGTTGAAACTTAAGTTCTGGAGATAGAAGAAAACGTTGAAGAAGCATTAGACAATACGAATAAGAAGATTGAAAACTTGGAGAAGCAAATGTCAAACAAACATGAGGAACCCAACGTGGAATTTGTGCCTTCCCTAGCCAATATTAAACTCTCAACATTTGATGGGAAATCTTCCTGGCAAGTATACAAGATCCAGTTTATGATGGTAGCGGAAGCTAATGGATGGAATCCCCGAGCCCAAGCTTTTCACCTGGCGGCTTCTTTAAGAGGAAACGCGGCTGACATCCTCGAGACGCTTCAAGAGGAGCAGAGGCACGATTTCCAAGCACTATCGAGTGCGCTTGAGCTGCGGTTTGGATATAAGTGCACTAAAGAATATAGCAGACTACAGTTAAAGTCTGCAAGAATTGGCTGCCGATATTCAACGACTTTCCCATCTAGCATTTTCGGACTGCCCAGCTGAGACACGTCAAGATATGGCTCTCCATCACTTTATCGATAGTGTACGGGATCCGGAGATACAGAAAACACTTAGACTCGCCAATGTCAAAGATATCGGATCTGCCCTAGTCTACGCACATAAGATAGAGGCTGCCCAGCAAGCCACGCGTAAAGACCGGCACTCAATAAGAGCCGTCTCTGCTACTGATACGGAGTGTAATCTAAGAAAGCAAATTGAAGATCTGCGGCGAAAAGTCCGTATCTTAGAATTGAGTAAAGATGGCAGAAACACTAAAATTCAGTGTTGGGCTTGCGGTGGAGTCGGACACGTTGGTAGATACTGTCCGAAAATAAAACATGGTGGAATTTCTAAAATGGTAATACGTCATCGCAAAGGAACTCTTCATGGAAATGCTTATGCACTATCAAGGAAACCGTGTAATGAAGGCTGCCGATATTGTTCTAGAGTATAGAAGAACTTTCAGTTAGTAAATCCTTCGGTACGCCAAGTTACTGTTTCACCTCCATCGAAACCAGACCCATGGAGTGATAAAGGACTTAGAGAAGCCCAAAAAGAAGACACAGATATAAATCCAATTTTAGAATTAAAAGAATCTTCCAGCATGAAACCAAGTTGGCAGGATATCTCCACCTACAGTCTTGCTACTAAGCAATATTGGGCTCTTTGGGACTCACTCCAAATAAGAAATGGTGTCTTATACAGGAAATGGGAGTCCGATGATGGGCGTAATTTCAAATGGCAGCTTGTTCTTCCAAAATCAAGAATTTCAGATGTTTTGAAAGAATTGCACAGTAGCTCAACTGGAGGCCACTTCGGAGTAATGAAAACTCTACAGAAAGTTCGAGAATGCTTCTATTGGAGCAAAACTAAATAAGATGTAGAGAAATGGTGCCAATCTTGTGATGACTGTGCGGCACGTAAAGGACCAAAGAAACGTAGCCGAGGAAGGTTGCAGCGGTACAACGTAGGAGCACCTTTTGAGCGGATAGCATTGGACATTTTGGGTCCTTTACCACGATCCTCAAATGGCAACAAATACATACTAGTTGTCATGGACTACTTTACTAAGTGGCCTGAAGCATTTGCAATTCCCGATCAAGAGGCGACTACAGTAGCCGAGGTTCTTGTGCAGCAATGGGTTTCCAGATTCGGCACACCCTTACAAATTCATTCTGATCAAGGGACAAATTTCACCTCTGTTGTGTTTAAACGAATGTGTCAAATTCTCGGAATAGACAAGACGCAGACCACGCCACTACACCCACAATCGGACGGCATGGTAGGGAGGTTTAACAGAACCATCTTGAATAATCTCTCACTTATGGTTTCCAGAAATCAGCAAGATTGGGATTTGAAGCTACCGCTGTTTCTGCTTGCATATCGAAGTGCTGTCCATGAGACTACCGGATATGTTCCTTCACAGATGCTCTTTGGTCGCGAACTTCGCCTCCCTTGTGATCTTCAGTTTGGTCGTCCACCGGAGACATCTTCATCGCCAGAGGAATACCTTCGAGACCTTCAGGCACGTCTTGAAGATGTCCATAACTTCGCTCGAGACCGAATCAACCTGACGACCGAAAGAATGAAGACAAGGTATGACCACAAGAGCGACAGGACATGAATTTCAAGAAGGTGACAAAGTTTGGTTGTGGAACCCGATTCGACGTAAAGGACTTTCTCCAAAGTTGCAAGCCAACTGGGAAGGTCCCTACACAGTCCTAAAAAGACTGAACGACGTCGTGGTTCGTATAAGAAAATCATCTTCTTCAAAACCAAAGGTAGTACATTATGATAGATTAGCTCCTTATCGTAATGTAGAGTAAAAATTAGTAGACCATGGTCTGTTTGTAAATAGTATAGATAATTTTAATCTTTTCTATTTTCGTGTATTTTTAGTTGCTTGTGTATGTAATGTGCTTTGTATCTTCTTGAAATGTAAATTCTCTTATATTAAATTTGGCCTCCTATCAGGGGATTGTACTGCCCGGGACGTGCAGCCCTTGAGAGGGGGGCAATGTTACAAATTCATAAATAATGATTATATTTGACTTAAAATATCTCAGACAGATCGGAAATTCTCACATTTTGGGCAAAAATTGCGGTATTTAGACGTGTTATAGTTTAAAAGCGGATTTCCTAATGATTTGGCGACTTGGCGACAGTTGGCGATATTCTTAGCGACGGTTGGCGAGATTATTGGTGACTTGGCGAGAAATCGATATTTCTGGAAACATCCATCAACAAAGCTCTAGGACCAATATTTTTCGCGATAGCCTAGAAGCTTCCAGAACCTTGGCGTAATTGGTAATTTCTCCGCCAAGTCAGGTATAAATACCGCAGCCCGACATGGAAGAGTCCTCTGCATCAACTTTACTGTAAATTAAAGTCCCCGGAAACCACTACGGTGACAACATAAGGTTGGTTGGTTGAGTTTTATGGCGCAAGGTCCAAATAAGGACAAGCTGCGCCAGAATATTTTTTTTATATAATATACATATATTTTTTTGAAACCAATCAACTTTTAAAATTCCTTTAAAAAATATAAGAAATATTTATAAGATTATTAACATAAAAAATAGACAAACACCCAACATATAAATGATTAAATTATATCTAAAACATATAAGATGAAAAAACTAAACTAAATTTGTAAAATGTTATAAGTATTTAATTAAAAATCTTTAATTTAAAATTATATATAATCTATAAAACCAATGCTTCTTAAAAAAGCAAAAATATTTTGATGCGGTGGTTCGCCCAGCAAATCCCGCATCGTTAAAAGATCAGTATTAAAAAAATTTAAAACGATGTTGGTTAAAATCAGAACATGAAATTAAAATATGAAACACAGTGTATGGTTCATCACACGTTTCACACCAAGGTTTTACTTCATTTAAGAATAAATGCTTATGAGTGAAACGTGTGTGTCCAATACGAAGGCGGGTCAATTTAACATCCGCACTAAGTAAAGGTAAAACTGGAAATGAAATGAGAGATGGAGTTATGGTATACAATTTGTTGCTGACTTGCATTCTCCATGATACCTGCCAAAGTTTATGCACAAAACTTTTTACACCCTTTCTCGCATCACAAAGTAGAACGGAAGGCTGAAGTGGAGTAGATGCAAACTTTGCAGCTGCATCAGCCCTCTCGTTACCATCAAGACCTACATGCCCTGGGATCCAACAAAAAACAATATCATATCCCCTGCACTTTAGAGTGTCTACTATACAAAAAATCTGTGACACAACTGGATAAGTAATATTAATATTCTCCACAGCTTCTAAAACACTCATGCTATCAGTGTAAATACAAAATCTATAGGAATTTTTCGTACCTATATGCTGAAGGGCGCGAAGTATTGCAATTGCTTCAGCAGTGAATATGGAGCAGGACATGCTGAGGCTGTAACTAAGACTCCTATTATCAACATAAATACCACTGCCAACATGTCCTACAGACTTCGATCCATCTGTATATACAGGTATGTATGTATCAAACTGAGAGCGATGAGATGAATAGAGCTGATGGAAGATAACTGGAGTTGTGTTCCATTTTCTGAACTGTGCAAAGGGATTGATTATTTTAATTTGTGGCTCATACCAAGGGGGATGTAAAGTTCGATTAATAGAATATATATGAACTTCATGCAGGTCAGACAATAACAGATCAGATTTTATTCTAATGAGAAAAGGTGGTATGCTAAATGGACGAGCATGGTATAATCTTTTAAGAGCAGATGTAGGAATCATGGAATGGAATGGTTGATGAGGGTCAGACATTACCTTAGCATAATAATTGAGAGACAGCTGCATTCGTCTCAGGTCTAAGGGCAGTTGTTGGCAAATTGCATATAGACTCTGGACGGGTGATGTGCGGAATGCGCCCGAACATATCCTCAGAGCATTGTGATGAACAGTGTCCAATCTGCATAAAACCGAATGTCTAGCTGATCCATATACAACACATCCGTAGTCAATGCGTGATAAAATTAGTGATTGATATATTCGAAGTAGTGATGTCCGATCTGCACCCCAGGATGTGTTTGAAAGCACCCTGAGGATATTAAGCGATCGCTCACACTTCTTCCGCAGATTTAAAACATGCGGAAGAAAAGTTAATTTTCGATCGAATATTACACCAAAAAATTTCATTTCACTGACAACGGGAATAATTGTGTTGTCAATCAGAATCTCTGGATCACTATGTATACTAGTTTTCCTGCAGAAGTGGACACATCTACTCTTGCTAGGAGAAATAGTATGGCCATTCTCAGCACACCATGCAGCAAGTTTATTAACAGCTGTTTGCAATTGTCTCTCAATTAAACGCATATTTCACCCCTCACAAGATATCTGCAAGTCATCAACATACAATGTACCATGAACAGAAGGTGATAAGTTATGAAGTATGCTACTAAGATGAAGGTTGGTTGGTTGGTTGGGTTTAATGGCGCAAGGTCCAAAAACGGACATGCTGCGCCAAGAATTAAGTTTAGAAGTAGATATTTTTTTATTATTTTATTTATATTATTTTATTTATTAATTTATTTTAAAAACCCAAGCAACATTAAAATTTTAAAAATCAAAAATCAGTGTATATATATATTAAAATCAAATTACACATAAAAGCAAAATCAAAATATATATACTTTTAAAATTTAAAAAATGTAAATTAAATACAATGCATAAAACCTATTGCCCTCAAAAAGGCAAATAGGTTCCTGTGGGGTGGTTCCCCAAGCAAATCAAATAAGGTTAAAATATCACAATTAAAAAAGTGTAAACGATATTGGTTAAAATATGAGCATGAAATTAAAATATGATAAACAGTGAATGGTTCATCACACGTTTCACACCATGGATTTAATTCGTTTAGAAACAAATGTCTATGTGTGAAACGTGTGTGTCCGATACGAAGGCGGGTTAATCTTACATCAGCACTTCGTATCGGTAAAACTTTTAATGAGGTGATGAATGGAAATATGGCACGCAATTTATTATGGACCTGCATGTTCCAAGACAGCAAAAGATCTTGAGTAAATTTTTTTACACACCTTCTCACATCAAACAAAGGAATGGATGGAAGAGATGGGCCAGATGCAGCTTTAGCAGCTGCATCAGCCCTCTCATTGCCATCGAGACCTACATGACTTGGGATCCAGAAGAAAATTATTTCATATTCCTTGCCAGCAAGGGAATCTAATGCTCGGAAAATTCTAGACACAGCAGGATGACAATCAAAACTACTGTTCCGCAAAGCTTCCAACACACTCAAACTGTCAGTGTAAACACAGTGTATTTAAAGGTATCACTTGTATTCATCTGCTGAAGAGCTTGGTAAATAGCAGTTGCTTCAGCAGAGAAGATGGAACAGGATGGATGGAGGCTGTAGCTCAGAGTTTTTTTCTCAATAACTACAGCACAACCAACATGTCCTGCGGATTTTGATCCATCTGTGAAAACTGGTGTGTACGTGGTGTACTGACAGCGATGTGAGGCATATAGCTGCTGGAAAACAGTAGTTGTTGTGTCTGATTTTCTATAACGAACAAAATCATTGATGATTTTAATCTGTGGATCATACCAAGGTGGGTGTAGAAGAAGGTCCGTTTTGTCAAAACGGACATCACATAGGTCTGAATATAATAAGTTGGACTTTGTCCGAGTGAGAAAAGGTGGAATACTGTATGAACGTGCGTCATACAGCCTTATTAATGCAGGAGTAGCTGTCATAGATCGTAATGGATGATGAGGGTCAGACATTATTTTTGCATAATAATTGAGAGACAACTGCATTCGTCTCAGGTCTAAAGGCAGTTGTTGGCAGATAGCATATAGACTCTGGACGGGTGATGTGCGGAATGCGCCTGAGCATATTCTCAAAGCAGTGTGATGTATTGTATCCAATCTGCGTAAAACGGAAGACCTAGCAGATCCATACACAGCACACCCATAGTCAATACGAGATAAAATTAATGACTGGTAGACACGAAGTAGTGCCGTGCGATCAGCACCCCAAGATGTATTAGAAAGCACCTTGAGGATATTAAGCAATCGCTCGCACTTCTTCCGCAAATGAAGAACATGCGGAAGAAAATTTAAATTTCGGTCAAATGTTATACCCAAAAATTTTATCTCGTTGACAACAGGGATAGGTGATTTATTTATACAGATAGTAGGATCATTATGTAGGTTAGTCTTCCTGCAGAAATGGACACAATTACTCTTGCTAGGAGACAGCGTGTGGCCATTCTCAGCACACCATGCAGCAAGTTTATTAACTGATGTTTGTAGTTGTCTCTCAATTAAACGCATGTTAGAACCCTCAAATGATGTTTGCAGGTCATCAACATAAAGCGTGCCATAAACAGGAGGTGAAATTTGATTAAGAATGCAACTGATGTAAAGGTTAAAAAGTGTGACACTTAAAATAGAGCCTTGGGGTACACCCTTGGCTTGAATAAAAGTATTGGACGTAACAGAACCAATACGAACTTTAAAACCACGTGAGCATAAAAAATTTTCTATAAATATTGGCAAATTACCCCTAAAGCCAAAATCATACATCCTACGGAGAATTCCATAACGCCACGTACGGACATATGCCTTCTCTATTTCAAAGAAAATGGAAACCAGATGGTTCCTCCGCACAAAAGCGTTGCGAATTTGGGTTTCCAGGTAATTAATATTATCAAGAGTGGACCTTCCTTTACGGAAGCCACTCTGATTGACATGGATATATTTATCTATTTCTAAGACATAGATGAGGCGGGCATTGACCATACGTTCGAGAGTCTTACACAAGCAACTCGTCATAGCTATTGGTCGATAACTTGAAGGAACAGAAGGATCCTTACCAGCCTTAAGGATTGGAATCACTATTGCTTCACTCAAAAGTGATGGAAATATATTTTCAATCCAGATCCTATTGAATAGATAAAGTAAGTTCAGCAAGGAATCTGGACTTAAATGACGAAGCATTTGATAGCTGATTCCATGTGGTCCTGGGCTAGTATCATGGGACTGCTGTAATGCTCTCTTCAATTCCAACATCCGAAATTCACAGTTGTAAGGCAAAGTTTGTCCATGGTTGAAACGAATTGGTGTTCAGCACGACTCTTTGTCCTTAAGAACGAAGGACTGTAAGAGTCGTTGCTGGAGACGCTAGCAAAGGTTTCACCAAGGACGTTAGCGATGTCCTCAGGAGAAGAGTATATGGCAGCTCCGGATTTCAAAATAGGAATTGAAAATTCTCTATAGATTCCATTGGCTGCTTTCACTCTTCTCCACAAATGTTTACTGGATGTGGAAGAAGTAATTGAGGATACATAGCGAGACCAGGATTCCTTCTGACTTCGACGACGAGTTCTGCGAGCTAATGCTTTTGCTCTCTTAAAGGCGATAAGATTCTCCGTTGTGGGGTATCTTCTGCATAGCCCCCATAACTTCCTCTGTTTCTTATAGGTGTTTTGACATTCATCATTCCACCAAGGTTTGCAACGCCTATGTGGTATAGAGGAACTCTTAGGTATTGATGCATCAGCTGCATTCTTAATTGTTTGTGTGACTTCAAAAACGGCAATATCAATGTCTTCAATCGAAACCATTGCATCATCAACAACTGCCAATTGCGAAAATAATGTCCAATCTGCCCGACTGTACACGTAAGTAGGTAGGCGTTGTCCTACACTACTACCTCCAGTCTGGGAGATGACGAGAGGAAAATGATCGCTGTTGTAAAGATCATTTCCTACTGTTAAATTTAACAATGGCAGAAGAGATGGTGAACAAATGGCCAGATCAAGAGAATGGAATGTTCTTGTGGGTATAAGGAAATATGTTATCTCTTCGGTATTAAGCAGACAGAGATTGTTATCTAAAATAAATCGCTCTATCTGTCGACCGCGAGAATTTGTATCATCATTTCCCCACAAAGAATTATGCCCGTTAAATTCACCTAACAGTAGAAATGGTGTTGGCAGCTGAGCCATTAATGCATCGAGTTCCTCTTGGCGGATGACACCGTGTGGTGGCAAATACAAACTACTGACTGACAACAAGCATGATGTGTGAATTCGCACAGCTACAGCCTGTAGAGTAGTATTTAAATGTTGGGCAGTGCTGGGATAGTTGTTGGATGTTAATATGCAAACACCTCCAGACACTGCACCATCGTCAGCACAGTCTTTTCTAAAGCTTTTAAACCGACGCATGGAAAAGTTATTGCTGGACTTCAGGAATGTTTCCTGAAGTGCAACACATGCGGGGTTGTAGGCTGAAATTATAGACTTGATGTCATCATGATGAGAACGCAAACCATGGCAGTTCCAAGAAACAAAGGAAGTTATTGTTGAATTTGAAAAGCTCCTTTCCCGGAGCTGGAAGGCATGTCATCTGACATCTCCTCGAGAGATAGATCTTCGTCCGAGGGATGCAGATATACGGCGTCAGCCTCCAGGTTTAAGGCTTTACGGGTGGATATGGAGGGCCTCTTGCAGATTTTAGTTTTAAAGCCTTTACGGCTTTAGATTTAGCAATCGGAGCTTTTCTACGAGTAGTCGATGTGGATGTTGATTTTGGCTTTTGTACAGATGTAGGGGGTAATTTAACAATCGGGAGTGAGAGAGCATCCGTTTGTGTACTAGTCGATCTGGTGACCTAGGCAGCAACGGTTGCATAGCTGACTCCTACTTGAGGTGTGCGAGCTGTAACAGCCCGTCTCGCCTCAGGATAGGAACAATTATTCTTAACTTTGGTGGTAGTGATCTCTTTTTCCAGTATCCAGATAGGACAACTTCTAGCGTAGGAGGGGTGGTCACCCTTACAGTTGACACACCTCTCCTTTGCAGTGCAAGACGAACTGTCGTGGCCAACTGCTGCGCAGCGAGCGCAAGTCAGTTTGCCCCTGCAAGCCGCTTTAGAGTGACCAAATCTCTGGCACTGGAAACAACGCAAAGGATTTGGAAAAAATGGCCTAACGGAGAGATGCATATACGCAGCTTTAATATGCTGCGGTAGGTCTGGCGTCGCAAATGTCAGGATTAGATGTTTAGTATTAATAACTTTATCATCTCTCCTGACAGTAATGCGTTTTACAGCACAGACCTTTTGCTCTTTTAGATTTTCTAGTATTTCATCCGTAGGCGTGTTAAGCAAATCCTTGGCGGATATCACACCACGAGAAAAGTTAAGGTTTGTATGAGGCGAGACAGACACCTCAAGGGTAGCTAGCATATTCATATTAGCAATCGAGGTTGCTTGTGTTTGTGATGCGACTTCTACCATTAGGTCACCAGAACGTAATTTTCTGATGCTCTTCACATCACCGATCATGCCTGCAATAGCTTTTTGAATGAGGAAAGGGGATAATGTGTCAAAAGTACCCTCTTTCCTTTTGATTACATAAAACTTTGCATTTAGTAAAGATAAAGTATACTCCCGTGGGAGAATAGAAATATTCATTTCCATATTTAAAATGGAAAATTCGGGACCTGACGGCACCACCGAGTCCAACAAGGGGATGCAGACCAGCTGCACCAGTGCTAGTCAGTTCCTATACGCTTAGCGTACATCCCTGAACTGGCCTCCACCCTTAACGAGTCACCCAGTAGATGTACCGATCGCTTGATCCATAAAGCCGATTGATGTGCTGAGGACCACAACACACCTCCCGTTTACCTGAAGCAGAGGCCAAAGCAATGTGTTGGTCTCTGGAGGCCTTAATTACCAGGATCCTCCTTTCCAGGGACACGGGTCTCCACGCACGGCAAAAACGTGGGGGATTTAGTCCCCAAGAGTAGCTAATAGCAACAGAGCGGCGAAAGCTACTCAAGGGGTGCCCTCAACCTCTTACGAGGCAACCACAATGAGGGAGAAGAGGAATAAAAAGCAGAAGAGTAGAGGAGAGAAGAAGAGAAAGAAGAGGACAGATCACTGGGGTACCTCGGGATTGTGACACCCGTGTTTACCTAAAGAAGGTAAACCCCCTGAAGGGACTAAGATGAAGGATAAAAAGGGTGACACTCAAAATACAACCTTGAGGTACACCCTCAATTTGGTTAAAATAATCAGAATAAAATATTCCTATACGATTTTTAAAAATACGGGAGCATAAAAATTTTTTCAGGAATATCGGAAGAGTACCCCGAAAGCCAAAATCGTATAACGAACGGAGGATTCCGTATCGCCATGTACGGTCATATGCCTTCTCTATGTCGAAGAAAATGGGAACCAGGTGGTTCCTCACCACAAAGGCGTTGCGGATCTGTGTTTCCAAATAAATAATCTTGTCAAGAGTGGATCTTCCTTAACGGAATCCACTCTGATTAACAGGAATACGTTTCTTCTTTTCTAGGACATATACGAGACGGGCGTTGACCATACGTTCGAGAGTCTTGCATAAGCAACTGGTCAGAGCTATTGGTCGATAATTTGAAGAAACAGAAGGATCCTTACCAGCCTTTAGGACAGGAATCACTATTGCTTCGCTCCAAAGAGATGGAAATGTGTTTTCTGTCCAGATCCTATTGAACAGAATTAATAAATTCGATAGGGAATCTGGACTAACATGACGAAGCATTTCATAGCTAACTCCATCAGGTCCTGGACTGGTATTATTGGCCTCCTGTAATGATCTCTTCAATTCCAACATCCGAAATTCACAGTTATAAAGCAAAGCTTGTCCATGGTTTAAACGAATTGGTGTTCGCTCAGCACGACTCTTTGTGCTTAAGAACGAAGGACTATAAGAGTCGTTGCTTGAGACGCTAGCAAAGGTTTAACCAAGGAATTTAGCGACGTCCTTCGGAGAAGAGTATACAGCAGCTTCGGATTTCAAAATAGGAATTGAAAATTCTCTATATATTCCATTGGCTGCTTTCACTCTTCTCCACAACTGTTTACTGGATGTGGAAGAAGTAATTGAGGATACATAGCGAGACCAGGATTCCTTCTGACTTCGACGACGAGCTCTGCGAGCTAATGCTTTTGCTCTCTTAAAGGCAATAAAATTCTCCGTTGTGGGGTATCTTCTAAATAACCCCCATAACTTCCTCTGTTTCTTATAGGTTTTTTGACATTCATCCTTCCACCAAGGTTTGCAACGCCTGTATGGTATAGAGGAACTCTTAGGTATTGATGCGTCAGCTGCATTAATAATTGTTTCGGTGACTTTATATTCGGATTCATCAATATTTTCGATCATAACCATTTCGTTGTCAGTAACTGCCAATTGTGTTAATAACGTCCAATCTGCCCGACTGTACACGTAAGTAGGTAGACGTTGTTCTACACTATTACCTCCAGTCTGGGAGATGACGAGAGGAAAATGATCGCTGTTGTGCAGATCATTTTCTACAATTAAATTTAACAATGGCAGAAGAGATGGTGTACAAATGGCCAGATCGAGAGAATCAAATGTTCTTGTGGGTACATGGAAATATGTTTTCTCGACGGTATTAAGCAGACAGAGACTGTTGTCTGAAATCAACCGCTCTATCTGCCGACCGCGAGAATTAGTATCATCACTTCCCCACAAAGAACTATGGCCGTTAAAGTCACCTAACAGTAGAAATGGTGTTGGCAGCTGAGCTATTAATGAGTCGAGTTCCTCTTGGCGGATGACATCATGTGGTGGTAAATATAAACTACAGACTGTTAATAAGCATAAGGTATGAATTCTTACCGCAACAGCCTGTAGAGTAGTATTCAATGTATGGGCAGTGCTGGGAAAAGTATTAGATGTTAATATACATACACCTCCAGACACTGCGCCATCGTCACCACAGTCTTTTCTAAAGCTGTTAAACCCACGTATGGATAAATTATTGTTGGACTTCAGGAATGTTTCCTGAAGTGCAACACATGCGGGGTTGTAGGCTGAAATTATAGACTTGATGTCATCATGATGAGAGCGCAAACCATGGCAGTTCCAAGAAACAAAGGAAGTTATTTTTTAATTTGAAAAGCTCCTTTCCCGGAGCTGGAAAGCGTGTCATCTGACATCTCCTCGAGCGATAAGTCTTCGTCCGAGGGATGTAAGGAAACAGCGTCAGCCTCCAGGGACAAGGCTTTACGTGTGGATACGGAGGGTCTAGAAGAACCCTCCCTAGAGAATTTTAACTTATATGCCTTCAAGGCTTTTGATTTAGCCGAAGGAGCTTTTCTCTTCGTTATTGAACTAGGTACAGATTTTTGCTTAGATGTTAACAATTGGGGTAATCTAGTTAAAGGAAGTGAAATATTTTCAGTTTGTGTACTTATTGTTCTGGTGACTTTCTTTGCTGCGGTTGCATAGCTAACCCCAGATTTTGGGCAGTGACAACATAAGGGGCAATTTTCTCTCTCTTGCTTTCTGATGTCCCAGGCCTCAATGGAGACTTGCGAGTCTCCGCCCGCCACCCTACCACCTAACCCTGATTTGCCATCAGCGGCCACTGCTCAACTAGACCAATTAAATCAGGAGCTCAGCATCCTGAGACAAATCTATGAGCTCAAAGCGACTTACGCTGAAAATGAAAAACGCTTACTAGCTTTCAAACTTAGACTAAATCATGAAGACCCGGCATACCGCCAGCTTCAAAACGAAACCGATCAGCTTTACAACACTCTAAAAACTCTAGCTGATAAAAATAACCTGAAATTATTCCTCCTCCCTGCCACTTACGACGAAATGCGTAAGTTAGTTGAAGAGCAAACTGCCGTTATCACGGCAAGCAAATCTCAACAGTCAGAAACTGACAAATACGGCTTCAAAACAGTCGTAAATAAAAAACGAAACAAAAATAAAAAATCTTCAACCAACGAAGCTCAGTCGGAAGACGAAGCTCCCGCAGTTAACTCTGCAAAAAAGAGCAAAACCAACCAGCAGGCAGCCGCGGAGGAAATTGCTTCCCCCCCCCATCACCTCAGCCTAAAATACCCCCGTTCTTCATTGAACCCAGGTCAGACTGGAGTATAATGTTCGCAGCGCTGAGAAAGGAAGCGCCTTCTACCGCCAGTAAACTCACTGGTAAATTCATTAAATTGACTGTTAAAACCATTGCCGAATATAGGGCCCTACAAGGCTTTCTTTCTGCTAACAACATCCCTTTCAAAAGTTTTAAACTACAGGAAGAAAGACCTATTAAAATCGTGATAAGAGGACTCCCTCTGGTCACCCCAGTATCTGAGATCAAAATGTACACTGAAGCCCTCGGTTTCGAGGTACACAACATCTATCAACTAACCAGAGGAGGCAGTAAACACTCCCCCATACCACTATTTTACCTCCAAATATTACCCACTCCCAATGCGGAGAAAATTTATGATATTACTGAGTTTATGGGCACTGAAGTAAAGATCGAATGCTATCGTGGTAGGAAAGGCCCTAAGCAGTGCTATCGCTGCCAAGGCTTCCACCACAGCTCCGAAATGTGCACCCTTCAAATAAAATGCCTAAGATGTGCAGGCCCCCACCAAGCCAAGGACTGCACTCATCCTTATGATGCCCCCCCTTCTGTGCAAACTGTAGTGGCGATCACGCCTCAAATTATAGGAAATGTCCTAAAAACACAGCAAACCTGGGCAAATTTACCAAAAATAAAAACACTCACAGACAAATCCCGCAGCAAACGGCTGCAACTCCGAAGCAACTTCCTCTAGGCGCGCAAAGGCTCCGCCCCAATGTGAACTATAGCAACGCTGTCTCAGGTGTAATTGCTACCAACTACCCCCATTACCAAAGCAAATTCAAACAATTATCAACCAAGCAGATAATTCCTGTACTGACACTCTACGTGCTGTGATGGATATCGCGAAAGACGTAGAAAACAAACAGTTACTAGTTCAAGCCTTTAAAATCTCTCTCTCTGCACTCAGAAATGCTGAAGCGGGAGTTGATAAAGCCTATATCATCTTTGCAAACTACATCGAGCTAGAAATGGCTCAAAATTCCCTAGACAATCAAATTCATGGCCATTAATAATAATCTAAATATTTGTTTCTGGAATGCCAACGGAATTAGATCAAAAATCGAGGAATTCAGAGAATTCGTCTGCGCCTATGATATTGACATCCTATTGGTCCAGAAGACCCATCTCTCCCCAGCAGGCTCCTCCCCCTTCCTGCAAAATTACGCTTGCTATCGAAACGATAGAAGCTCCGCTGGCGGCAGAACAGCAATTTATATCAAAAATAATATTATTCATAAAAGAACTCCTACCCCCCCTTTACAACTCATTGAAGCTACCATCATAATGCTCCCTCTTGAACAGAATAAAGAGCTGGCACTCATCTCAACGTATCTCCCCCCCAGGAAAACTGGCTGCAGCTTCCCAGCTGATGATCTGACCAAAATATTTGCTATTTCTAATAACACAATAGCAGCAGGTGATTTCAATTCAACCCACACTATCTGGGGAAATCACTACAGCAATAATTATGGCACCTCACTAAATTCTTTCACTCAACAGAAAAACATCAATATCTTCGCCCCCACCTCCCCCACACACTTTTGCTCTGCCATTAATAGAAATCCCACTATTATTGACTTAGCCCTCCTCAAAAATATACCCCTCAGGGAGTTTACCTTCTTTAGGTAAACACGGGTGTCACAATCCCGAGGTACCCTAGTGATCTGTCCTCTTTCTTTTTTTCCCCTCTCCTCTACTCTTCTGCTTTTCCTTCCTCTTCTCCCTCAGTGTGGTTGCCTCGTAAGAGGTTGAGGGCTCCCCTTGAGTAGCTTTCGCCGCTCTGTTGCTATTAGCTACTCTTGGGGACTAAATCACCCACGTGTTTGCCGTGCGTGGAGACCCGTGTCCCTGGAAAGGAGGGTCCTGGTAATTGAGGCCCCCAGAGACCAACACATTACTTTGGCCTCTGCTTCAGGCAAACGGGAGGTGTGTTGTGGTCCTCAGCACATCAATCGGCTTTATGGATCAAGCGATCGGTACATCTACTGGGTGACTCGTTAAGGGTGGAGGCCACCTCAGGGATGTACTGTGAGCGTATAGGACCTGGCTAGCACTGGTGCAGCTGGTCTGCATCCCCTTGTTGGACTCGGTGGTGGGTGGTGCCGTCAGGTCCCGAATTTTCCATTTTACTCATGGAATCAAACATTTCTATTCTCCCACGGGAGCACACATTGTCTATTTTGAATGCACAATTTTATGTAATCAAACGGAAAGAGGGTACTTTTGATAGAGTATCCCCTTTCCTCATTCAAAAAGCTATTAAAGGCACAATCGGTGATGTGAAGAGCATCAGAAAATTACGTTCTGGTGACTTAATGGTAGAAGTTGCTTAAAAAACACAATCAAATTTAATTGAAAATATGAATATGCTAGCTACTCTTGAGGTGTCTGTCTCACCTCACACAAACCTTAACTTTTCTCGTGGTGTGATATCCGCGAAGGATTTGCTTAACACGCCTACGGATGAGATACTAGAAAATCTTAAAGAGCAAAAGGTCTGCGCTGTAAAATGCATTACTGTCAGGAGAGATGATAAAATTATTAACACTAAACATCTGATCCTGACATTTGCGACGCCAGACCTACCGCAGCATATTAATGCTGCATATATGCATCTCTCCGTTAGGCCATTTATTCCAAATCCTTTGCGTTGTTTCCAGTGCCAGAGATTCGGTCACTCTAAAGCGGCATGCAGAGGCAAACTGACTTGCGCTCGCTGCGCAGCAGTTGGCCACGACAGTTCGTCCTGTACTGCAAAGGAGAGGTGTGTCAACTGCAAAGGTGACCACCCCTCCTACGCTAGAAGTTGTCCTATTTGGATACTGGAAAAGGAGATCACAACCACTAAAGTTAAGAACAATTGTTCATATCCTGAGGCGAGACGTGCTGTTACAGCTCGTACACCTCAAGTTGGAGTTAGCTATGCAACTGTCGCCGCAAAAGTCACCAGAACGACTAGTACACAAACAGATGCTCTCTCACTACCGATTGTTAAATTACCCCTACATCTGTACAGAAGCCAAAATCGACATCCACATCAACTACACGTAGAAAAGCTCCGATGGCTAAATCCAAAGCCCTTAAGGTCTTAAAACTAAAATCTGCTAAGGAGGGCAATTTTAGGCCCTCCATATCCACCCGTAAAGCCTTAACCCTGGAGGCTGACGCTGTTTCATTACATCCCTCGGACGATGATCTATCGCTAGAGGAGATGTCAGATGATATGCCTTGCAGCTCCGGGAAAGGAGCTTTTAAAATTGAACAATAACTTCCTATGTTTCTTGGAACTGCCATGGTTTGCGTTCTCATAATGATGACATCAAGTCTATAATTTCAGCCTACAACCCCGCATGTGTTGCACTTCAGGAAACATTCCTGAAGTCTAGCAATAACTTTTCCATGCGTGGGTTTAAAAGCTTTAGAAAAGACTGTGGTGACGATGGTGCAGTGTCTGGAGGTGTTTGCATTTTAACATCTAACAACTATCCCAGCACTGCCCAGCATTTAAATACTACACTACAGGCTGTAGCTGTGCGAATTCACACATCATGCTTGTTGACAGTCTGTAGTTTGTATTTGCCACCGCATGATGTCATCCGCCAAGAGGAACTCGATGCATTAATAGATCAGCTGCCAACACCATTTCTGTTGTTAGGTGACTTTAACGGCCATAGTTCTTTGTGGGGAAATGATGATACTAATTCTCGCGGTCGGCAGATAGAGCGGTTTATTTCAGATAACAGTCTCTGTCTGCTTAATACCGACGAGAAAACATATTTCCATATACCCACAAGAACATTCCATTCTCTCGATCTGGCCATTTGTTCACCATCTCTTCTGCCATTGTTAAATTTAATTGTAGGAAATGATCTGCACAACAGCGATCATTTTCCTCTCGTCATCTCCCAGACTGGAGGTAGTAGTGTAGAACAACGTCTACCTACTTACGTGTACAGTCGGGCAGATTGGACGTTATTTACACAATTGGCAGTAATTGATAACGAAATGGTTATGATCGAAAATATTGATGAAGCCGTATGTAAAGTCACCGAAACAATTATTAATGCAGCTGACGCATCAATACCTAAGAGTTCCTCTACACCACACAGGCGTTGCAAACCTTGGTGGAATGATGAATGTCAAAATACCTATAAGAAACAGAGGAAGTTATGGGGGCTATTCAGAAGATACCCCACAACGGAGAATCTTATCGCCTTTAAGAGAGCAAAAGCATTAGCTCGCAGAGCTCGTCGTCGAAGTCAGAAGGAATCCTGGTCTCGCTATGTATCCTCAATTACTTCTTCCACATCCAGTAAACAGTTGTGGAGAAAAGTGAAAGCAGCCAATGGAATCTATAGAGAATTTTCAATTCCTATTTTGAAATCCGGAGCTGCCAGATACTCTTCTCCTAAGGACATCGCTAACGTCCTTGGTGAAACCTTTGCTAGCGTCTCAAGCAACGACTCTTATAGTCCTTCGTTCTTAAGGACAAAGAGTCGTGCTGAGCGAACACCAATTCGTTTCAACCATGGACAAGCTTTGCCTTACAACTGTGAATTTCGGATGTTGGAATTGAAGAGAGCATTACAGCAGCCCCATGATACTAGCCCAGGACCAGATGGAATCAGCTATCAAATGCTTCGTCATTTAAGTCCAGATTCCTTGTTGAACTTACTTTATCTATTCAATAGGATCTGGACTGAAAATAAATTTCCATCACTTTGGAGCGAAGCAATAGTGATTCCAATCCTTAAGGCTGGTAAGGATCCTTCTGTTCCTTCAAGTTATCGACCAATAGCTCTGACAAGTTGCTTGTGTAAGACTCTCGAACGTATGGTCAATGCCCGCCTCATCTATGTCTTAGAAATAAATAAATATATCCATATCAATCAGAGTGGCTTCCGTAAAGGAAGGTCCACTCTTGATAATATTACATACCTGGAAACGCAGATCCGCAATGCATTTGTGCGGAGGAATCATCTCGTTTCCATTTTCTTCGACATAGAGAAGGCTTATGACCGTACGTGGCGTTATGGAATTCTCCGTAGGATGTACGATTTTGGCTTTAGGGGTAATTTGCCGATATTTATACAAAACTTTTTACGCTCCCGTGGTTTTAAAGTTCGGATAGGAACATTTTATTCTGATTATTTTAATCAATCTGAGGGTGTACCTCAAGGTTGTATATTGAGTGTCACCCTTTTTATCCTTCATATTAGCAGCATACTCCATAAATTATCACCTTCTGTTTATGGTACATTGTATGTTGATGACTTGCAGATATCTTGTGAAGGGTCTAACATGAATTTAATTGAGAGACAATTACAAACATCTGTTAATAAAATTGCTGCATGGTGTGCTGAGAATGGCCATACACTATCTCCTAGCAAGAGCAATTGTGTCCATTTCTGCAGGAAGACTAGCCTCCACAATGATCCCGTTATTCGTATAAACAACACACCTATACCAGTGGTCAGTGAGGTAAAATTCCTCGGAGTGATATTTGACCGTAAATTAACCTTTCTTCCGCATATATTATAT
Source organism: Latrodectus hesperus (assembly GCA_037975125.1). Lineage (NCBI taxonomy): Eukaryota > Metazoa > Arthropoda > Arachnida > Araneae > Theridiidae > Latrodectus > Latrodectus hesperus. Next base: position 35,330,531 of record CM075860.1, on the reverse strand, counting down.
CTGCGGAAGAAGTGCGAGCGATCGCTCAATATCCTCAAGGTGCTTTCAAATACATCTTGGGGTGCTGATCGCACGTCACTCCTCCGAGTTTACCAATCACTAATTTTATCCCGCATAGACTACGGTTGTGTTGTTTATGGATCTGCTAGGTCTTCTGTTTTACACAGATTGGACACTGTCCATCATTCTGCTCTGAGAATATGTTCAGGCGCATTCCGCACATCACCCGTCCAGAGTCTATATGCAATTTGCCAACAACTGCCCTTAGACCTGAGACGAATGCAGCAGTCTCTCAATTATTATGCTAAGATCATGTCTGACCCTCATCATCCATCACGTGCCATGATTCCTACATCTACCCTTAAAAGACTTTATAATGCTCGTCCAAGGAGCATTCCACCTTTTCTCATTAGAATAAAATCTCATCTCATATTGTCTGACCTGCATGACGTTCGAATAACTGCCACAAATCGAACTTCACATCCACCCTGGTATGAGCCACAATGTAGAATAATCAATCCCTTTGCAGAATTCAAAAAATCCGACACATCTCCTATTGTTTTCCATCAGCTCTATTCTTCTCATCGCTGTCAGTTTGATTCTTATCAACCTATATTTACAGATGGTTCAAAATCTGCAGGACATGTTGGCTGTGGAGTTTATATTGATAATATAGCTCTTAGTTACAGCCTTAATATGTCCTGCTCCATCTTCACTGCTGAAGCAACTGCTATACTAAGTGCGCTTCAGTATGTGGGTAGTAAAGAATCACATAAATTTTGTATTTACACTGACAGCATGAGTGTATTAGAAGCTGTGGAGAATATTAATGTCAACTTTCACCCTGTTGTGTCGGAGATTTTTTGCACATTAGACTCTCTGAAGTGCAAGGGATTTGATATTATCATTTGTTGGATCCCAGGACATGTAGGTCTTGATGGTAACGAGAGGGCTGATGCAGCTGCAAAGTCTGCATCTACTCCACTTCAGCCTTCCGTTCCACTTTGTGATGCGAGAAAAGGTGTGAAAAGTTTTGTACATAAACTTTGGCAGGAATCATGGAGAATGCAAGTCAGCAACAAATTGTATGCCATAACTTCATCTCTCATTTCATTTCCAGTTTTAGCTTTACGGAGTGCGGATGTTAAATTAACCCGCCTTCGTATTGGACACACACGTTTCACTCATAAGCATTTATTCCTAAATGAATTAAAACCTTGGTGTGAAACGTGTGATGAACCATACACTGTGTTTCATATTTTAATTTCATGTTCTGATTTTAACCAACATCGTTTTAAATTTTTTAAAACTGATCTTTTAACGATGCGGGATTTGCTGGGCGAACCACCGCATCAAAATATTTTTGCTTTTTTAAGAAGCATTGGTTTTATAGATTATATATAATTTTAAATTAAAGATTTTTAATTATATACATATATCATTTTACAAATTTAGTTTAGTCTTCTTTATCTTATATGTTTTAGATATAATTTAACCATTTATATGTTGGGTGTTTGTCTATTTTTTATGTTAATTATCTTATAAATATTACTAATATTTTTAAAGGAATTTTAAAAGTTGATTGGTTTCAAAAAAAAATTAATTAAAAATTATTATATAAAAAAAATATTCTGGCGCAGCTTGTCCTTATTTGGACCTTGCGCCATAAAACTCAACTAACCAACCAACCTCAAAAATATATTTTTCACTACAGAAATCTTCGTTGTAAACGAATTAAACTCAGATCATCTTCCAATTATCCTAAAAATTTATACAAAATCTCTCAATACAAATATTCCTGGTCAGGTCATCACTGATTGGTCAGAATACAGGCAAGCTCTCAAGCGCAAGCCCCTCCCCCATCTCGGAAATAAGACCAAAACTACAGCTGACAATATTATAAATTATATTACTTCTACCTTTGAAAACGCTAAAATTAATGCCACAAAAACGAAAAATCAAAATAAACCTGATAAACTTCCCCTGTTTATCAAGCAGAAAATTAAAACCAGAAACAAACTGAGAAAGGAATTTCAGCGCACCAAATACTCCCCCCCACTAAACACCAGCTCAATAAACTGATGAATGAAATTAAGCAAGACATTCAAAATTTCAAAGAAGAAACTTTCACCAACTTTTGCGAAAAGCTCAACGAAGACCCAGCTCTCTTTCGGAAATCCATGAGAAGCAAACGAAAACCATTCAACCCCATCCCCCCTTCACCAGAAATCAAACTTTCCACTACAAACCCGAGGAAAAAGCGGAAATTTTAGCGGACTCACTACAAGAACAATTCACCCCCCATGATACTCCAGATACCCCACTTTACAATTCCATTAAAGAGGATATCAAAAGTACCCTCAACAACAGCGGTCCAAATGACCTCCCCCCCATCAAAGCTTCAGAAATTCAGCGCTTCATTAAAAAACTAAACAAAAATAAAGCCCCAGGAATCGATTCTATCTCAAACCAAATGCTAAAACAGGCTCCACTCAAATTCATTCTACTAATTACCTACCTCATCAATCTCCTTATCGAACTAAATTATTTCCCAGATCAATGGAAAACGGCACTTATTATCCCGATACCAAAACCAGGAAAAGACCATGCAAACCCCACTAACTATCGCACGATTTCCCTACTCTCAAGCCTTTCAAAAATTTACGAATTTGTACGACTAAAAAACCTAAAACAATTCTGCTTCAGCAACAATATCATCATTCCTGAACAATTCGGCTTTCGCCCTCAGCATTCTACGGTCCATCAACTACTAAGAGTCACCGAATATATTTTTGATGGTTTCAAAAAAGGAGAAAAAACCGGAGGCATCTTCTTAGATGTCGCCAAAGCCTTCGACCGTGTGCTGCATAACGCACTTTTGTACAAAATTAAACTTCTCACCACATTTCCATAAAATTATTAATTCATATCTAACTAATCGTAAATCTGTGGTCAAAGTTGGACAATCAATTTCTACCAGCAGAAGTATTCAGAATGGAGTCCCACAAGGCAGTCTCATTGCCCCATTACTTTTTTGTATTTACGTAAATGATATTCCCCGCCCCCCCAACGTCCTAATTGCCTGCTATGCAGATGATACAGCCATTCTAACCAGAAATAGAATCCCCAAAAATGTTTCCTCTATATTGCAAAAATATCTGGATAATTTAACACCATTTCTAAACGATTGGAAAATTAAAATTAATGCTTCAAAGTCAGCTGCAATTCTCTTCCACAGAAATAGAAATCCTACCCCCTCCCCACTCAACCTCACCATCTCCAATGAAAACATACCATGGGAGAAAGATGTCAAATATCTAGGTGTAACGTTAGACGCACACCTGAAATTTACCAAGCATGCCACTAACGCCCTGCAAAAAGCAATTACGGCAAGCAAAGCACTTTCATGCTATCTAAATCCCAGGAGTCGTCTTTTCAATGGAGGCCAAGACTCTGACCTACACCTCGATTATAAGACCTATTTTCACATACGGCATTTCAGTCTGGTGTCAGACAACCAGAGCTAGGAGAATATCCCTTCAAACATTTCAGAACAAAATCTCAAGGAAAATCACCCGAGCCCCATGGTTCGTGAGAAATGAAACTATTCATGCTGACCTAAAAATACCTACGGTATTTGACTTTGTCAAGAAAATCTCAACCAAAATGTACAACAACCTTGCAAATATTAATAACCCTGCAATCACAAATATAACCCAATACACCCCAGGAACTACTCTCTCCTTTAAACGCCCCAGAGATATTCTTAACGAAGAAGACTTCACTGTAAATTTTAAAACCAAAAAACCCTGTATTCAAAATTATATAACATACTCTTTTCCTAGTGATACCTTTGATTAAATCTATATACCAACCCCTTAATCAAAATTCTTAACCTTAATTTCTAAATATATTCAAATTTCCCCCCCCTTTTTTTATTTCAAATATTTGATTTTCTTGACTCAAATATAAATTTTAAATTTCTATCCTAGCTCTGGATTTCTACACTAGAAAACAAAATTTTAGATTTTTTCTCCAACGGCCTAACCAAAACGTCCAATCACAACCAAGGATTTATCCCTCCCGAAACCCCCACATCCCCATTCCATCACAGCCTTTTCTCACCCCATCGACCCCTTTGCGACTGCTGCTGAAGACTGAGTTTCGTTGCAAATATTAAATCTAAGTAATTAACAGCTAATAAATTCCTATCTTTCCTAAACTTAAATAATTCTTTTCACCTAAATTGACTTAAATCAACAACCACATTTTTCTAATTTTGTAAAAATGTAACTTAATTTGTATCACATCAACTTATTTAAATACTACAACATTCTTAAATTTAATCTTTCTCTCTTTTTTATTACACTTACGGCATTTATTCCCAAATAAACTCATTTTATTTAACAAAGCTCATAATTTTTTCACATACACATCATTTCTTCAAAAAATTTCTCTCCCTCGTAGCCACGCCCCGGCCTAGGCCGAAAGGCGAATCAGAGAAGAGAATTTTTCCCGTGGGATATGTCCCCACTCCACATCTAACACATCTATCGAAATCTAAGAGCTCCACAATTAAGTAATTTCATCTAAAAAATTAAGAATGGAGGTATGGTAGTGTACTACCAGGCACTCCAACAACTAATGTAAGCTGTAAGAGTCAGTTTTTGTGAAGACAGTCAGTGAGTGAAGACGATTAGTTGTGACTGCTAGTTGTTCTCTGTCTGAGGTGTTTGAGACCTGTGATTAGAAGCTGTTTCTTATTATATCTGACGAATTGTAGCTGTATAATTGTGATTGTTACAGCGGGAATTTCGTTTATCTAGTGAAGTTTTTACGAATAAAAGTCTTGTGTTCATTAAGTGGTTGCTTTATTCAACTCTCAATCGACACGAACCCGTGGAGCTCGGTACAATATGTACACATTTATTTTTTTCTAAGACGCATACGAGACGGGCGTTGACCAGAGAATCAGTTTGAGTACTAGCACTTTTGGTGACTTTTTTTGAAGCTGCTGCATAACTCATACGAGGCTGTGGCATTCTTGAGGTAACTTGTTTTTTGGCCTAAGGGTAAAAACATTTGTTTTTCACTTTATAGGTAGTAATTTCTTTTTCAAGTACCCATATAGGGCAACTTCGAGAGTAGGAGGGATGGTCACCTTGACAGTTGACACATCTCTCCTTTGCTGTGCAGTCCGAGCTATCGTGGCCAACTGCCGCGCAACGTGCACAAGTCAGTTTGCCTCTGCAAGCACCTCTCGAGTGCCCAAAATGTTGGCAGAAAACAACGCAAGGGATTTGGTATATACGGCCGGACAGGTAGATACATATAAGCAGCTTTGATATTGTCTGGAAGGTCTGGTGTCACAAAAGTCAGAATGAGATGTTTTGTATTTAAGATCTTGTCATCTCTTCTGACTGTAATGCGTTTAACAACACAGACCTTCTGACTCTGCAGATTTTCTAAAATCTCATCCGCCGGCGAGTTCAACAAATCTCTTGCGGAAATTACTCCCTTTGAAAAATTTCCATGAGGCGAAACAGTTACCTCGATATTGCCTAACATTCTCAAGTTACTGAGCATATTTCTCTATGTAGAATTAGCAGCCTCTATCAACAAGTCACCCGAGCATAGTTTTCTGATACCCTTTACTTCCCCAATTGTTCCAGATATTCCTTTTTGTATTAGAAAGGGGAACACATGTTCAAAAGAGCCCTCCTTTCTTTTTAAAAGAAAAAACTTTGAGTTAGTATTTTTTAACATATGTTGCCGTGAGAGAGATGAAAAATTTTTATTTTCCATGTATAAAATTTAAAATTTCGGGACCTGACCGCACCACCCACCACCGAGTCTAACAAGGGGATGCAGACCAGCTGCACCAGTGCTAGCCAGGTCCCATACGCTAACAGTACATCCCTGAAGTGGCGTCCACCCTTAACGAGTCACCCAGTAGATGTGCCGATCGCTTGATCCATAAAGTCGATTGATGTGCTGAGGACCACAACACACCTCCCGTGTACCTGAAGCAGAGGCAACAGTAATGTGGTCTCTGGGAGCCTCAATTACCAGGACCCTCCTTTCCAGGGACACGGGTCTCCACGCACGGCAAACACGTGGGTGATTTAGTCCTCAAGAGTAGCTAATAGTAACAAAGCGGCGAAAGCTACTCAAGGGGAGCCCTCAACCTCTTACGAGGCAACCACACTGAGGGAGAAGAGGAAGAAAAAGCAGAAGAATAGAGGAGAGAGGAAATTAAAGAAGAGGACAGATCACTAGGGTACCTCGGGATTGTGACATCCGTGTTTACCTAAAGGTAAACCCCCTGAGTGGAAAATTGATACTGATGGGTTTGTTGAGTATGATGAAAATATATTCTCTGATATGATGAGAGAGGCTGTAAAAAGCTCTTTTTTAAGAATTAACAATATATTAACATGGGTGGTAGGACTAATCCCTATCTGGTCTAGTGGAACTAGACCATATCCATGAGATCATAGATAGCCAAGAAGATCAAAAGCAGATGCGGATTTTTCACAGACTCTTCACGAGAAAACCCCAAGCACTTCAAGGCGTGAAGGCCGTTCCAATATGCTCAGCTAAGGTCTGCAGACATAGAGGCCAAGTCAGACTTTTACCTTAGGTTCTAACATAGGACAAGGTGCTCCAGGTCTCCGGATCAACAGAAGCTGTCAAATTTTCCCCTTTACCATGAGAGATTTTAATATTACAATATAATTGTAAAAGGAACGCTATATAAAAAAGGACAATTTCTAATAATGCATATTACTAAAAATGGCCTTAGATTTGCGAAATATTGATAATTATTGTAGAAAACAATTCTGTTCATTTGGTAATTTCTGTTTGTAATACAGTTTTGTGTTCTGATACATTATCCTATGTAATTATTGAAGAAAAGGACAGAATTATTTGTGTAGATATTGGAAAATTACTAGATTATTATACGTTAACATGTTATATTATAGATAAAGTTACATATATCCCACTTCATCACTCTTATTGTGATTAAAATTTTAATCACACAATTTAGTGATAAAAACAAAATTTTTATTATTAAATTAAGACTATTTCAGATATTTCTTTTATTAATAAAATAAAATTATGAAGAAGTCTTAATTTGTTACCTTTGAATGACAAGTTAGATATCTTTTGTCTTTTTTTTATCAAAATTGTTTAGTTTTTTGTATTATAAATAAATGCGAAAAACTTATAACCAAATACATTATGTGGAAATCCTGCACGTCGCTTCAAAGTCGGCGAAAGGGTGTACCTGGGCGGAAATGGCGAAGTACGTCGGCAGAAATGGTTGGTTGGTTGGTTGGGTTTTATGGCGCAAGGTCCAAATGAGGACAAGCTGCGCCAGATTTTTTTTTTGTATAATATTTTTTTATTTTTTATTATTTTAAACCAATCAACTTTTAAAATTTCTTTAAAAATATAAGAAATATTTATAAAATTATTAACATAAAAAATAGACAAACACCCAACATATAAATGATTAAATTATATCTAAAACATATAAGATAAAAAAACCTAAACTAAATCTGTAAAATGTTTTATGTATTTAATTAAAAATCTTTAATTTAAAATTATATATAATCTATAAAACCAATGCTTCTTAAAAAAGCAAAAATATTTTGATGCGGTGGTTCGCCCAGCAAATCCCGCATCGTTAAAAGATCAGTTTTAAAAAATTTAAAACGATGTTGGTTAAAATCAGAACATGAAATTAAAATATGAAACACAGTGTATGGTTCGTCACACGTTTCACACCAAGGTTTTAATTCATTTAAGAATAGATGCTTATGAGTGAAACGTGTGTGTCCAATACGAAGGCGGGTTAATTTAACATCCGCACTTCGTAAAGGTAAAACTGAAAATGAAATGAGTGATGAAGTTATGGTATTTAGTTTGTTGTTGACTTGCATCCTCCATGAATCCTGCCAAAGTTTATAAATAAAACTCTTCACACCTTTTCTCGCATCACATAACGGAACGGAAGGCTGAAGTGGAGTAGATGCAGACTTTGCAGCTGCATCAGCCCTCTCGTTACCATCAAGACCTACATGCCCTGGGATCCAACAAATGATGATATCGAATCCCCTGCACTTCAAAGAGTCTAACCTGCAAAAAATCTCCGACACAACAGGGTGATAGTTGACATTAATATTCTCCACAGCTTCTAAAACACTCAGGCTGTCAGTGTATATACAAAATTTATTTGATCCTTTACTACCCACATACTGAAGCGCGCATAATATCGCAGTTGCCTCAGCAGTGAAGATGGAGCAGGACATATTAAGGCTGTAACTAAGAGTTATATTATCAATATAAACTCCACAGCCAACATGTCCTGCAGATTTTGAACCATCTGTAAATATAGGTTGATAAGAATCAAACTGACAGCGATGAGAAGAATAGAGCTGATGGAAAACAACAGGAGATGTGTCCAATTTTTTGAACTGTGCAAAGGGATTGATTATTTTACATTGTGGCTCATACCAGGGTGGATGTGAAGTTCGATTTGTGGCAGATATTCGAACGTCATGCAGGTCAGACAATATTAAGTGAGATTTTATTCTAATGAGAAAAGGTGGTATGCTCCTTGGACGAGCATGGTATAGTCTTTTAAGAGCAAATGTAGGAATCATGGAATGTAATGGATGATGAGGGTCAGACATGATCTTAGCATAATAATTGAGAGACTGCTGCATTCGTCTCAGGTCTAAGGGCAGTTGTTGGCAAATTGCATATAGACTCTGGACGGGTGATGTGCGGAATGCGCCCGAACATATCCTCAGAGCATTGTGATGAACAGTGTCCAATCTGCATAAAACAGAGTGTCTAGCTGAACCATAAACAACACAACTGTAGTCAATGCGTGATAAAATTAGTGACTGATATATTCGAAGAAGTGATGTGCGATCAGCACCCCAGGATGTGTTTGAAAGCACCCTGAGGATATTAAGTGATCGCTCACACTTCTTCCGCAGATTTAAAACATGCGGAAGGAAAGTTAATTTTCGATCGAATATTACACCAAGAAATTTCATCTCGCTGACTACAGGTATAATGGTGTTGTCAATCAAAATCTTTGGATCACTATGTATGCTAGTTTTCCTGCAGAAGTGGACACATCTACTCTTGCTAGGAGAAAGAGTATGGCCATTCTCAGCACACCATGCAGCAAGTTTATTAACAGCTGTTTGTAACTGTCTCTCAATTAAATGCATATTTGACCCCTCACAAGATATTTGCAAGTCATCAACGTACAATGTACCATGAACAGAAGGTGATAATTTATGTAATATGCTACTAATGTGAAGGTTAAAAAGGGTTACACTCAAAATACAACCTTGAGGTACACCCTCAGCTTGATTAAAAGTATCAGAATAAAAAGTTCCTATGCGGACTTTAAAAACACGGGAGCGTAAAAAGTTTTCCAGGAATATCGGCAGATTACCCCGGAAGCCAAAATCATATAGTGAACGGAGAATTCCATAACGCCATGTACGGTCATATGCTTTCTCTATGTCGAAGAAAATGGAAACCAAATGATTTCTCCGCACGAAAGCGTTGCGGATTTGGGTTTCCAAATATGTTATGTTATCAAGAGTGGACCTTCCTTTACGGAAACCACTCTGATTAACAGGAATACAATTATTTTTTTCTAAGACATAAACGAGACGAGCATTGACCATACGCTCGAGAGTCTTACAAAAGCAGCTAGTCAGAGCTATGGGTCGATAGTTTAGAGGATCAGAAGGATCTTTACCAGCTTTCAGGACCGGAATTACTATAGCTTTATTCCAATGCGTAGGAAATATATTTTCGGTCCAGATCCTGTTAAACAAGCGAAGTATATTCGCTAAAGAATCTGGACATAAATGTCTAAGCATTTGGTAGCTGATTCCATCTGGTCCTGGGCTAGTATCATGGGCCTGCTGTAATGCTCTCTTCAATTCCAACATCCGAAATTCACAGTTATATGGCAAAGCTTGCCTTTGGTTGAAACGAATTTGTGTTCTCTCGGCGTGACTCTTAATTCTCAAAAAGGAAGAACTGTAAGAGTCAACGCCTGAGACACTAGCAAAAGTTTCACCAAGGAGGTTTGCAATGTCCTGAGGAGAAGAGTGTACAGCAGCTCCGGATTTTAAAATAGGAATGGGAAATTCTCTATATATACCATTGGCTGCTTTCACTCTTCTCCATAACTGCTTACTGGATGTGGAAGAAGTTATTGAGGATACATAGCGAGACCAAGACTCCTTCTTACTTCGACGACGAGCTCTGCGAGCTAATGCTTTTGCTCTCTTAAAGGCGATAAGATTCTCCGTTGTGGGGTATCTCCGAAATAACCCCCATAACTTCCTTTGTTTTTTATATGTTTGTTGACATTCTTTGTTCCACCAAGGTTTGCAACGCCTGTGTGGTATAGAGGAACTCTTAGGTATTGATGCATCAGCTGCATTTATAATTGTTTCGGTAACTTTAGTAACGGCATCATCAATATTCTCGATCTGAACCATTTCATCATCAACATCTGCCAATTGTGTAAACAGTGCCCAGTCTGCCCGACTGTACACGTAAGTAGGTTGACGATTTTGTCGCACACTACTACCTCCAGTCTGGAAGACGGCAAGAGGAAAGTGATCACTATTATATAGATCATTTCCTACTGTAAAGCTTAACGATGGCAGAACTGAAGGAGAACATATAGCCAAATCGAGAGAATGAAATGTTCTAGTGGGTAAATGCAAGTAGGTCTTCTCGTCGGTATTCATCAGACAGAGACAATTATCAGTAATAAACCTCTCTATCTGACGACCGCGAGAATTTGTATCACTACTTCCCCACAAAGAATTATGTCCGTTAAAGTCACCGAGTAACAAAAATGGTGTAGGCAGCTGATCAACTATTGCGTCGAGTTCCTCTTGGCGTATGACATCGTGTGGTGGTAAATATAAACTACAGACTGTTAATAAGCATGAAGTATGAATTCTTACAGCTACAGCCTGTAGAGTAGTATTCAATGGATGGGCAGTGCTGGGGAAATTATTAGATGTTAATATACAAACACCTCCAGACACTGCACCATCGTCACCACAGTCTTTTCTAAAGCTTTTAAACCCACGCATGGTGAAATTTATGCTGGACCTCAGGAATGTCTCCTGAAGGGCAACACATGCGGGGTTATAGGCTGAAATTATAGACTTGATGTCATCATGATGGGAACGCAAACCATGGCAGTTCCAAGAAACAAAGGAAGTCACTATTCAAATAGAAAAGCTCCTTTTTTGGAGCTGGAAGTCAAGTCCTCTAGCGTTTCCCCGAACGTGGTGTCATCGTCTGAGGGATGCAGAGAGACTGAGTCAGACTCCAAGTAAGAGAAAGCATTATGGGTGGATAAAGGAGGTTCTCTTACACCTTCTTTTGCAATTTTTAATTTCATTGATTTTTTGCTTCTCGATTTAGCAAAAGGAGTCCTTTTAGTGAATATCGGAGATTTCGTAAATTTTGGCTTTGCTGATATCTGGGGTAATCTAACCGGGGAAGGAGAAAAGGTTTCAGTTTGTGTGCTACTCGATTTAGTGACCTTCTTAGCAGCAGTGGCATAACTTATCCCTGAAAGTGGGGTACGAGTTGTAACTTCTCGTCTTGCCTCAGGATATGATAATTTTTTAGTAACCTTCAACGTGGTTATTTCTTTTTCCAGTACCCATTGTGGACAACTTCGAGAATAGGAGGGGTGGTCACCATGACAGTTGACACACCTCTCCTTTGCAGTGCAGTTCGTACTATCGTGGCCAACTGCTGCGCAACGAGCGCAGGTCAGTTTGCCTCTGCATGCATTCTTCGAATGTCCAAAATGCTGGCACTGGAAACATCGTAAGGGATTTGGTATATAAGGCCGGACGGGTAAATTTAAGTAAGCAACTTTAATGTTGTCTGGAAGGTCTGGGGTCGCAAAAGTTAGAATCAGATGTTTGGTGTCCATAAAGACACCTTCTCTTCTAATCCTAATGCGTTCTACTCCACAGACCTTCTGATTTATCAGATTTTCCAAAATTTCCTCCGTCGGCGTATATAGCAAATCCGCAGCAGATATTACACCACGTGAAAAGTTAAGGTTACTATGAGGCATGACTGTTACTTCAAAGTTTGCCATTTTATCCATTTTCAGTATAGTTGCTGCTTGCGACTCTGATTTCACTTCAATGAGAAGGTCACCCGAGCGCATCTTCTGAATACCTCTAACATCTCCAACCATTCCATAGATGCTTTTTTGTATTAGAAAAGGTGACACTGATTTAAAAGTGTCATCCTTTTTCTTCACAATAAAAAACTTTGCACTTAGGCAAGCTAACTGTTGCTCCCGTGGGAGAAGAGATATTTTTCTATTTTCCATAATAAAATTTTAAAATTTCGGGACCTAACCGCACCACCCACCACCGAGTCCAACAAGGGGATGCAGACCAGCTGCACCAGTGCTAGCCAGGTCCTATACGCTCACAGTACATCCCTGAAGTGGCCTCCACCCTTAACGAGTCACCCAGTAGATGTACCGATCGCTTGATCCATAAAGCCGATTGATGTGCTGAGGACCACAACACACCTCCCGTTTACCTGAAGCAGAGGCCAAAGCAATGTGTTGGTCTCTGGAGGCCTCAATTACCAGGATCCTCCTTTCCAGGGACACGGGTCTCCACGCACGGCAAACACGTGGGTGATTTAGTCCTCAAGAGTAGCTAATAGCAACAGAGCGGCGAAAGCTACTCAAGGGGAGCCCTCAACCTCTTGCGAGGCAACCACGCTGAGGGAGAAGAGGAAGAAAAAGCAGAAGAGTAGAGGAGAGAAGAAAAGAAAGAAGAGGACAGATCACTGGGGTACCTCGGGATTGTGACACCCGTGTTTACCTAAAGAAGGTAAACCCCCTGAGGGGACGTCGGCAGAAAATTCTCCTGGCAGGATCACCCAAGACGTGAAATGCCGTTCCATTAAGCTCAAATAAGACCTGCAGGCAATGAAGCATAGACAGACTTTTACCTTTGGATTTGTCCATGGGTGCTGCAGACCTCGGTCCAACAGAAGCTGCACATTACTTCCTCCATATGACTTTGTTAACAAATGTAAATGATTGCTGCATCATCCGTCGCGCAAAATAAACAGGACGCGTTCGATGTTTAGGGACAGAGCCGCGCACGAAAAGTGGAAGCTGTGACCATCCAGCCTCACCGAAACATATTTTGGATTGCGTCGGACTTTCTCATGAGGATTTATCCTCAGATCCCCTGCTAGTCACTGACTTTCTGTCAACAATTGAATGGAGTTGATCTGACAAATGTCAGATCTTTAAAGAGGATTAGCCAACAACAACAACATAAAGTGTGTCAGATATTGCTGTGGACTTCTTATTCATCAATGAAAATAAGATATCCAACACATCAATAAATTTTTACAATCCAAAGGAAATTTTTATATTGGTATAATTTTAAAAAGAATACTTTTGAAATAATTGATTCACAATATTTTGTCCTTTAATTCTTATTTGTAATGTATATATGACATAATATCAGAGAACTTTTACGAAATATTAAAAAAACAAATATTGGATATCTTAAAATTATCAGAAGAAAAAGTTTTGGAAGTCGTCTCTCATTTAATAGAGTCAATAGGAGTTGAACAGCTTGATGATTTGAAACTTGTAACAGACGAAGACTTGCAGTTAATTATGAAGCCCATTCAGAGAAAGAAATTACTTCTTGCATTATTTAAATTATTTATATTTTAAAATAATTATTTTACAAAGGGGATAACTATATGAAAAAAACTGATATGACTTCTGAACAGTGTGTGGATACTGCTTTTAATAGCTGAAAGAAGGCAGATAATCAGGACTATTGCTTACGAAATAAGGAAAACAACGATCATGCCAGGAAAGAAGGCCATCGACTTAATAAAGAAAAAAGTTGTAAACATGTATCCTGTATTGATGGATACACTTTGCGGGGAAATTATAAGTGAGGGAAATACTTACCTTTGTAAACAAGTACGAAATAGGCTAGAAAATTTGAATAGAGGTGGAGGTATGTCGAAAAAAAGACAACAACAGGAAAGTGCCACAATTATGAAAAAATCTAAGATGTCAGATAAATATGGGTGCATCAATTGACAACCATGCCTTAGTGAAGAGGTGGAAGAAGAACAAGAAATAAAGAGAGTGAAACTTCTTAAACATTTTGAGGAACATCCAAAAAATTTAAACGTTGAAGAGGTTGGTAAAATAATATTAGAGATTTTTGCATTCCAACGAAGAGATATCAACACGCCTTTTGATATTTCCACATTAAAAGAAAGATGGTCTTGCTCATTTCTAAAGCAAGGCCTTTTGGAGCATTTTAAGTATCTGACATCTATCGATTTAAAGGTAATACTTAAATTTGCGTTAATAAGCAAAATTAAAAGAATTGTTAATTATCTGAAAACTTCTGCTTCTGGAGGTTGCAAAATACCTTCTTCAACCATTGAGGAATGGAATGGGAAAGAGGATGTTGGAGCACGTGTTGTTCTGTTATCTGCATATTTTGCAGAAGACTTGAAAAAAATATTTTGAACTGTTGCGGTAGAGTACTCAAAACTTTTTTTAAATTTTACTGCTTAGTAAATTGTAAATAAAATTTTTTTAGAAATGAACATTAAATTAATCTGATAAGTAAATTAAACAGGAATTTGTTTATTGGTTTTAGATTTCCACATCTTTTCAGGATGCAGTAGATGTCATAACTTACCTTGCATACCATGTGTATTAATTTGTGGAATGTATTATTTATATATATTTCACAAAGATTTATAAATGTTTTAACTCAAAATCAAAATTTTTTTACATTTATTGACATCTTAAATTATGTTTACTCTACTAACATTCTATTTCAGATAAAACATATAAATATATAAAATTCTAACAAAATAAAATTAAATTATTTTAGTTAAATACCTTTTATAATACTTCAATTGTTTTTTCCTTGATTTGTCTCTACATATATTTATAAAGCTGCCATAAATTTGCAGGCTTAATGGGCAGCACACTAATGTTTTTTTTAAAAATATTTCCTAATTTTGCACCATTTAATATTTTTTTTATTGAAGCTTAAGTTTTCTTAGAGGGAAATACTTAACTCTAATACAACTTTGATTTTACTTTTGAGATAACTATTTACTAAAAGTTAAAGAAATTCAGTATTAAGCAAATGTTTTATAAAATGTTTGTTCCGTACCCATGAAGCGCTGTGACAGCAACGCCATCTTTGTATATGAGAAAAGCACAAAAAAAAACTGTGAGAGAGGAGGAATCGAGTTACTGCCTTTGAGGAGAGCAGTTGTAAAATAAGTGGGGTGAATCAGCAACGAAAAATAAAGAATTATTTTATGTTCAAAGTTTCAGTCCATTTCATTACATACCTGAGCTACACAAACATTTCTGGTCCCCTTCGCTGGAGGTTTGATGAGATATTGCTGACAACGAGTGCGAGAATGAGTAAATATCAACAACCCAACTGTCTTTGAGAGCGGTATCAATTGCTACGAGGTATGTGCTTGAGTTTTTTGGTCCTTCACTCCCATGAGATAATTTATATGATCAGTTTTAATTAATTGTGTTGAGCTTAATAACTATTTTATAGTTTGTGTAGTTGATTAACTTAATTATATATAAATTTCAAATTGAGTTTTGAGTTTCATTTTCAAAATGTTTAAAAACGTGAATAAAATTGATTTGCAAGTTGCGCCTACGGAGAAATAGGAGAGGTCATCACTGATAAAATGACAATTGTAGAGTTAACAAACATTATGAAGAATAATGTCACGTTAAAAAATGAGCTTGGATATATAGCCGATCTCCTAAAATCTATAAAAGAGAACCGTTTACTAGAATTTGAGACAATTGAGAAAAATAAGCAAACAGAGTTGCAATTAGAGCAAATAAAATTAGAGAGAATGAACGCTGAATTAGAATTAACAAGCTTGAGAGTAGATTCAAAAATTGCAGAAACTAATTCAGAAAATAAAACTGAAAACTGCAACTCTTTAGATTCCTTAATAAAAAGCATTAAAACATTAACGATTAAAATACCAAGTAAACCAAAAAGTTGGAATCTATTTTTTACTTCTTTGGAGAGAGCATTTGTAACAAAAAATGTTCCAAATAAATTTAAAGCATAGATTCTTTTAAATTTGCTAGGTGAAATAGCATCAAATGTAATTTCTTACATAGGCGAAGAGGAATTAAATAATTATGAAAATGTTAAAGAAATTATTCTCAGAGAATTTGAGCCCACGCCACAATCATGTTTAGAGCAATTCAGAAAAATAATAAGACACCCAAATGAAACACATATTCAGTTCGCTTCGCGCTTAACAACAAGTTTTGATTATTACTTAAAATTGAGAAAAGTGCCTGATTTTGTGAAATTAAAACAATTAATTTTATTTGATAAATTATTTCAAACATTAGATAGAGAAACCGCTGCTCATATCAATATTAGACAGTCAGATACTTGGTTTGAACCCATAAAATTAGCAAAAGAAATTGATTTATTTTATGTATCCTGAGGGAAACCGCTCTAACGATAGAAAATAAACTAGGGAATCCGAAAACACACCCTGCAAATCAAAGAAATATTTCTAGAGTATTTTTATCCGATTTTAAGAATTCAAAATGCCTTCTTTGTTCATCACTTATATGTCTCTCGTTATCAAGACCTACATGTCCTGGGATCCAACAAATGATATCGAATCCCTTGCACTTCAGAGAGTCTAATGTGCAAAAAATCTCCGACACAACAGGGTGACAGTTGACATTAATATTTTCCACAGCTTCAAAAACACTCGGGCTGTCAGTGTATATACAAAATTTATTTGATCTTTTACTACCCACATACTGAAGCGCACAGAATACAGCAGTTGCTTCAGCAGTGAAGATGGAACAGGACATATTAAGGCTGTAACTAAGAGAAATATTATCAATATAAACTCCACACCCAACATGTCCCGCAGATTTTGGACCATCTGTAAATACAGGTTGTTTGCTTCCTTTGTTCCACCAAGGTTTGCAACGCCTGTGTGTTGTAAAGGAACTCTTAGGTATTGATGCATCAGCTGCATTCTTAATTGTTTCAGTGACTTTACTGACGGCAAAATCAATATCTTCGATCGAAATCATTTTATCATCAACAACTGCCAATTGTGTAAATAACGTCCAATCTGCCCGACTGTACACGTAAGTAGGTAAGCGTTGTCTTACACTACTACCTCCAGTCTGGGAGATGACGAGAGGAAAATGATCGCTGTTATGCAGATCATTTCCTACTATTAGATTTAACAATGGCAGAAGAGATGGAGAACAGATGGCTAGATCGAGAGAATAAAACGTTCTTGTGGGTACATGGAAATATGTCTTCTCGTCGGTATTCAGCAGACAGAGACTATTATCTGAAATAAACCGCTCTATCTGCCGACCGCGAGAATTAGTATCATTATTTCCCCACAAAGAACTATGGCCGTTAAAGTCACCTAACAACAGAAATGGTGTTGGCAGCTGATCTGTTAAAGCATCGAGTTCCTCTTGGCGGATGACATCATGTGGTGGTAAATATAAACTACAGACTGTTAATAAGCATGCAGTATGAATTCTTACAGCAACAGCCTGTAGAGTAGTATTCAATGGATGGGCAGTGCTGGGAAAATTATTAGATGTTAATATACAAACACCTCCAGACACTGCACCATCGTCACAACAGTCTTTTCTAAAGCTTTTAAACCCACGCATGGAAAAGTTATTACTGGACTTCAGGAATGTTTCCTGAAGTGCAACACATGCGGGGTTGTAGGCTGAAATTATAGACTTGATGTCATCATGATGAGAGCGCAAACCATGGCAGATCCAAGAAACAAAGAAAGTTATTGTTTAATTTGAAAAGCTCCTTTCCCGGAGCTGGAAGGCATGTCATCTGACATCTCCTCGAATGACAGATCTTCGTCGGAGGGATGTAGAGACACAGTGTCAGCTTCAAGGGATAAGGCTTTACGGGTGGATATGGAGGGCCTAAAATTGCCCTCCTTTGCAGATTTAAGTTTTAATGCCTTTAGGGCTTTAGATTTAGCCATCGGAGCTTTTCTTCGGAGAGTAGTTGTGGATGTTGTTTTCGACTTTTTCTCAGATGTAGGGGAAAATTTGACTATTGGAAGTGAAAGAGCATCCGTTTGCGTACTAGCCGTTCTGGTGACTTTTGCAGCAACAGAAGCATAGCTAACTCCTGCTTGAGGTGTACGTGCGATAACAATACGTCTCGCCTCAGGATATGAACAATTGTTCTTAACTTTAGTGGTTGTGATCTCCTTTTCCAGTATCCAGATAGGACAACTTCTAGCGTAGGAGGGGTGGTCACCCTTACAGTTGACACACCTCTCCTTTGCAGTACAAGACGAACTGTCGTGGCCAACTGCTGCGCAGCGAGCGCAAGTCAGTTTGCCCCTGCAAGTCGCTTTAGAGTGACCAAATCTCTGGCACTGGAAACAACGCAAAGGATTTGGAATAAATGGCCTAACGGGTAGATGCATATACGCAGCTTTAATATGCTGCGGTAGGTCTGGCCTCGCAAATGTCAGAACGAGATGTTTAGTATTAATAATCTGCCCATCTCGTCTAATAGTTATGCGTCTTACAGCACAGACCTTCTGATCTTTGAGATTTTCTAATATCTCATCCGTTGGCGTATTAAGCAAATCCTTGGCGGATATCACACCACGAGAAAAGTTAAGGTTCAAGTGAGGAGAGACAGACACCTCAAAGTTAGCAAGCATATTTAGATTACTTATAACGTTAGCTTGTGCTTCTGAAGCGACTTCAACCATCAAATCACCAGAACGTATTTTCCGAATGCTTTTCACTTCCCCGATATTTCCACTGATAGCTTTGTGGATTAGAAAAGGGGATACATTATCGAAAGTACTCTCTTTCCGTTTTACAACATAAAATTTTGCTTGTAGTATTGACAAGGAATGCTCCCGTGGGAGAGAAGAAATAGCAAATGTTTCCATATTAGGAATGGAAAATTCGGGACCTGACGGCACCACCCACCACCGAGTCCAACAAGGGGATGCAGACCAGCTGCACCAGTGCTAGTCAGGTCCTATACGCTCACAATACATCCCTGAAGTGGCCTCCACCCTTAACGAGTCACCCAATAGATGTACCGATCACTTGATCCATAAAGCCGATTGATGTGCTGAGGACAACAACACACCTCCCATTTACCTGAAGCAGAGGCCAAAGTAATGTGTTGGTCTCTGGGGCCTCAATTACCAGGACCCTCCTTTCCAGGGACACGGGTCTCCACGCACGGCAAACACGTGGGTGATTTAGTCCCCTAGAGTAGCTAATAGCAACAGAGCGGCGAAAGCTACTCAAGGGAAGCCCTCAACCTCTTGCGAGGCAACCACACTGAGGAAGAAGAGGAAGAAAAAGCAGAAGAGTAGAGGAGAGGGTAAAAAAAAGAAAGAGGACAGATCACTAGGGTACCTCGGGATTGTGACACCCGTGTTTACCTAAAGAAGGTAAACCCCCTGAGAGGAAATAGAGCCCTGAGGAACACCTTCAGATTGGATATATCATGCAGTTAGAAGTATTGGATATATAGTTTCCAATACGTACTTTAAAAACACGGAAGCATAAAAATTCTGTAGGAATATCGGAAAATTACCCCGAAAGCCAAAATCACATAATGTACGGAGAATTCCATATCGCCATGTACGGTCGTAAGTATTCCCTATATCAAAGAAAATGGAGACCAGATGGTAATGTCATATCCCTTGCCAGCAAGGAAATCTAATGCTCGGAAAATTTTAGACACAACAGGATGGCAACCAAAGGATGGTTCCGCAAAGCTTCCAACACTCTCAAACTGTCAGCGTACACACAGTATTTAAGAGTTTCACATGCATTCATCTGCTGAAGAGCTTGGTAAATAGCAGTTGTTTCAGCAGAGAAGATGGAACAGGATGGATGGAGGCTGTAACTAAGAGTTTTGATTTCAATAATTACACCACATGCAACATGTCCTGCAGATTTTGATCCATCTGTGAAAACTGGTGTGTACGTGACGTATTGACAGCGATGTGAGGCATATAGCTGCTGGAAAACAGTAGTTGTTGTGTCTGATTTTCTATAACGAACAAAATCATTGATGATTTTAATCTGTGGATCATACCAAGGTGGGTGTAGAAGAAGGTCCGTTTTGTCAAAACGGACATCACATAGGTCTGAATATAATAAGTTGGACTTTGTCCGAGTGAGAAAAAGGTGGAATACTGTATGAACGTGCGTCATACACCCTTATTAATGCAGGAGTAGCTGTCATAGATCGTAATGGATGATGAGGGTCAGACATTATTTTTGCATAATAATTGAGAGACAACTGCATTCGTCTCAGGTCTAAAGGCAGTTGTTGGCAGATTGCATATAGACTCTGGACGGGTGATGTGCGGAATGCGCCTGAGCATATTCTCAAAGCAGTGTGATGTATTGTATCAAATCTGCGTAAAACGGAAGACCTAGCAGATCCATACACAGCACACCCATAGTCAATACGAGATAAAATTAATGACTGGTAGACACGAAGTAGTGCCGTGCGATCAGCACCCCAAGATGTATTAGAAAGCACCTTGAGGATATTAAGCAATCGCTCGCACTTCTTCTGCAAATGAAGAACATGCGGAAGAAAATTTAACTTTCGGTCAAATGTTATACACAAAAATTTTATCTCGTTGACATCAGGGATAGGTGTATTATTTATACAGATAGTAGGATCATTATGTAGGTTAGTCTTCCTGCAGAAATGGACACAATTACTCTTGCTAGGAGACAGCGTGTGGCCATTCTCAGCACACCATGCAGCAAGTTTATTAACTGATGTTTGTAGTTGTCTCTCAATTAAACGTATGTTAGAACCCTCACATGATATTTGCAGGTCATCAACATAAAGCGTGCAATAAACAGGAGGTGAAATTTGATGAAGAATGCAACTGATGTAAAGGTTAAAAAGTTTGACACTTAAAATAGAGCCTTGGGGTACACCCTCGGCTTGAATAAAAGTGTTCGGCATAACAGAACCAATACAAACTTTAAAACCACGGGAGCGTAAAAAGTTTTCAACAAATATTGGCAAATTACCCTTAAAGCCAAAATCATACAACCTACGGAGAATTCCATATCGCCATGTACGGTCGTATGCCTTCTCGATTTCAAAGAAAATGGAGACCAGATGGTTGGTTGGTTGGTTGGGTTTTATGGCGCAAGGTCCACAAATGGACATGCTGCGCCAAGAATAAAGTTTTGGAAGAATATTTTTATTTTATTTAATATTTTTTCTTTCTTATTTTTTTTCATATATATATATATTTAAACCCAAGCAACATTAAAATATTAAAACACAAAAACCAGTGTATAATTTATCTTAAAATGTATATATTAAATAAGATAAATTAAATATATATAAAATCCTAAAATATATAAATATAAATCATATAAAGTTTAAAAAACCTATTGCTCTCAAATTCGCAAATAGGTTTTTGTGGGGTAGCTCCCCCAGCAAATCAAATAGAGTTAAAAGGTTTGTTTTAAAAAATTTAAAACGGTAGACGTTAAAAGTAGAACATAAGATTAAAATATGATAAACAGTAAATGGTTCATCACAAGCCTCACACCATGGATCTAGTTCACTTAAAAACAAATGTTTGTGTGTGAAACGTGTGTGTCCGATACGAAGGCGAGTTAATCTAACATCAGCACTTCGTAACGGTAAAACTGATAATGAGGTGAGGGATGGGTAAATGGTATGTAATTTGTTGACGACCTGTAGGTTCCATGATTCCTGCCAAAGACCATATACAAAACTTTTTATAGCCTTTCTCACATCTGAGAGAGGGACCGATGGTAATATAGGGTCTGATGCAGCCTTTGCTGCTGCATCCGCTCTCTCATTTCCATCAAGACCTACGTGATTTGTTATCCAACAAAATATAATATCATATCCCTTGCCAGCAAGGGAATCTAATGCTCTAAAAATCTTTGACACAACAAAATTGCAAGTAAAACTATTGTTTCTCAGTGCTTCCAAAACACTCTTGCTGTCAGTATATATACAAAATTGACGATGATCATCTGTATTCACATGCTGAAGCGCATAAAAGATAGTTGTGGCTTCAGCGGTAAAGATGGAGCAAGACGAATGTAGACTGTGACTAAAAACTGTGTTATTTATAATAACTCCACAGCCCACGTGTCCTGCTGATTTTGAACCATCCGTGAATACAGGTGTGTATGATTTATACTGACAGCGATGGGAGGAGAATAGCGCTTGAAAAATAATAGGTGTTGTGTCTGATTTTAAAAACTGAGCAAAAGAGTCATTAAAATTAATGGTTGAATCATACCAAGGCGGATGAGCAAAATCATCAATAGACTCTATCCGAACATCACATAGGTCTGTGAGCCACAGATATGATTTGGCTCTTGTGAGAAAAGGTGGGATGCTCATTGGTCGAGCATCAAACAGTCTTTTAACAGAGGCAGTAGGAACCATGGAACGTAGTGGGTGATGTGGGGTCGACATAATTTTTGCGTAATAATTGAGAGATTGCTGCATTCGTCTCAGGTCTAAGGGTAGTTGTTAACAAACAGCATATAGACTCTGGACGGGTGATGTGCGGAAGGCGCCAGAACATATTCTCAAAGCAGAGTGATGAACTGTGTCCAACCTTCGTAAAACGGAAGATCTAGCTGATCCATAAACAACACATCCGTAGTCAATGCGGGACAAGATCAATGACTGATATACTCGAAGAAGTGATGTGTGATCTGCACCCCAAGATGTATTTGACAACAGCTTGAGGATATTAAGCGATCGCTCACACTTCTTCCGCAAATATAGAACATGCGGAAGAAAAGTTAATTTTCGGTCAAAGATAATGCCCAAGAATTTTATTTCATTGACTACTTGTATTGGAGTGTTGTTGATGTAAATTATTGGATCATTATGCAGGCTAGTCTTTCTACAGAAGTGGAAACATTTACTCTTGCTAGGAGATAAATTATGGCCATTCTCAGCACACCATGCAGCAAGCTTGTTAACTGCTGTTTGCAGTTGTCTCTCAATTAACCGCATATTCGAACCCTGACATGATATTTGCAGGTTGGTTGGTTGGTTGGGTTTTATGGCGCAAGGTCCAAAAATGGACAAGCTGCGCCAAGAGTAAGATTTTTGAAGTTTTATTTTGTTTATAATGTGTTGGTCTCTGGAGGCCTCAATAACCAGGATCCTCCTTTCCAGGGACACGGGTCTCCACGCACGGCAAACACGTGGGTGATTTAGTCCTCAAGAGTAGCTAATAGCAACAGAGCGGCGAAAGCTACTCAAGGGAGCCCTCAACCTCTTGCGAGGCAACCACACTGAGGCAGAAGAGGAAGAAAAAGCAGAAGTGTAGAGGAGAGAAGAAGAGGACAGATCACTGGGGTACCTCGGGATTGTGACACCCGTGTTTACCTAAAGAAGGTAAACCCCCTGAGGGGCATGATATTTGCAGGTCGTCAACATAGAGTGTACCATTTATTGATGGTGGTAGTTGATGTAGAATGTTACTGATGAATAAATTAAAAATTGTGACACTTAAAATGGAGCCTTGGGGAACACCCTCGGTATGAATAAAAAAATTGGAAAATACTGTTCCAATACGAACTTTAAAAACACGGGAGCTTAAAAAATTTTGAAGGAATATCGGAAGTTAACCCCGAAAGCCAAAATCATATAATGTACGGAGAATTCCATATCGCCATGTACGGTCGTATGCCTTCTCGATGTCAAAGAAAATGGAGACCAGATGGTTTCTCCGCACAAAATCATTGCGGATTTGGGTCTCCAAATATGTGATATTATCAAGAGTGGATCTCCCTTTACGGAAGCCACTCTGATTAATATGTATACATTTATTTTGATGTGGTTTGTTGGGTGATGTGCGGAATGCTCCAGAACATATACTCAGAGCAGAATGATGGACAGTGTCAAGTCTGCGTAAAACAGAAGACCTAGCGGATCCGTAAACAACACAACCGTAATCTATGCGGGATAAAATAAGTGATTGGTAAACTCGGAGGAGTGACGGGCGATCAGCACCCCAAGATGTATTTGAAAACATCTTGAGGATATTGAGGATCGCTCGCACTTCTTCCGCTGATATAATATATGTGACAGAAAGGTTAATTTACGATCAAATATCACTCCGAGGAATTTTACCTCACTGACCACTGGTATAGGTGTGTTGTTTATACAAATGACGGGATCATTGTGGAGGCTAGTCTTCCTGCAGAAATGGACACAATTGCTCTTGCTAGGAGATTGTGTATGGCCATTCTCAGCACACCATGCAGCAATTTTACTAACAGATGTTTGTAATTGTCTCTCAATTAAATTCATGTTAGACCCTTCACAAGATATTTGCAGGTCATCAACGTACAAGGTACCATGCACAGAAGGTGAAAGTTGATGAAGAATGCAACTGATATGAAGATTAAAAAGGGTGACACTTAAAATACTTCGGTGAGGAACACCTTCAGGTTGGTTAAAAGTATTGGACAAAGACGTACCAATACGAACTTTAAAACCACAGGAGCGTAAACTGTTTTGTATAAATATCGGCAAATTACCCGTAAAGCCAAAATCATACATCCTACGGAGAATTCCATAACGCCACGTACGGTCATATGCCTTCTCTATGTCAAAGAAAATGGAAACCAAATGGTTCCTCCGCACAAAAGCGTTGCGGATTTGGGTTTCCAGGTAAGTAATATTATCAAGAGTGGATCTTCCTTTACGGAAGCCACTCTGATTGATAGGAATACATTTATTTGATTCTAAGACATATACGAGACGTGCGTTGACCATACGTTCGAGAGTCTTACACAAGCAACTCGTCAGAGCTATTGCTCGTTAACTTGAAGGAAAAGAAGGATCCTTACCAGCCTTAAGGATCGGAATAACTATTGCTTCGCTCCAAAGTGATGGAAATTTATTTTCAGTCCAAATCCTATTGAACAGGTAAAGTAAGTTCAGCAGGGAATCTGGACTTAAATGACGAAGCATTCGATAGCTGATTCCATCTGGTCCTGGGCTAGTATCATTGGCCTGCTGTAAAGCTCTCTTCAATTCCAACATCCAAAATTCACAGTTGTAAGGCAAAGCTTGTCGATGGTTGAAACGAATTGGTGTTCGCTCAGCACGACTCTTGGTCCTCAAGAACGAATGACTATAAGAGTCGTTGCTAGGGGCGCAAGCAAAAGTTTCACCAAGGACATTAGCGATGTCCTTAGGAGAAGAGTGTACAGCAGCTCCGGATTTTAGAATAGGAATACAGAATTCCCTATACATTCCATTGGCTGCTTTCACTCTTCTCCACAACTGTTTACTGGATGTGGAAGAAGTTATTGATGATACATAGCGGGACCAAAGATTCCTTCTGACTTCGACGACGAGCTCTGCGAGCTAATGCTTTTGCTCTCTTATAGGCGATAAGATTCTCCGTTGTGGGGTATCTTCTGAATAGCCCCCATAACTTCCTCTGTTTCTTATAGGTGTTTTGACATTCATCATTCCACCAAGGTTTGCAACGCCTGTGTGGTGTAGAGGAACTCTTAGGTATAGTAGCATCAGCTGCATTCTTAATTGTTTCGGTGACTTTACAAATGGCCATATCAATATCCTCGATTAAAACCATTTCATAATCAACAACTGCCAATTGTGTAAATAGCGTCCAATCTGCCCGACTGTACACGTAAGTAGGTAGACGTTGTCCTACACTACCTCCAGTCTGGGAGATGACGAGAGGAAAATGATCGCTGTTGTAAAGATCATTTTCTACTGTTAAATTTAACAATGGCAGAAGATATGGTGAACAAATGGCCAGATCGAGAGAATGAAATGTTCTTGTGGGTATATGGAAATATGTTTTCTCGTCGGTATTAAGCAGAGAGAGACAGTTATCTGAAATAAACCGCTCTATCTGCCGACCGCGAGAATTTGTATCATCATTTCCCCACAAAGAATTATGGCCGTTAAAGTCACCTAACAACAGAAATGGTGTTGGCAGCTGATCTATTAATGCATCGAGTTCCACTTGGCGGATGACATCATGCGGTGGTAAATACAAACTACAGACTGTCAACAAGCATGATGTGTGAATTCGCACAGCTACAGCCTGTAGTGTAGTATTTAAATGCTGGGCAGTGCTGGGATAGTTGTAGGATGTTAAAATGCAAACCCCTCCAGACACTGCACCATCGTCACCACAGTCTTTTCTAAAGCTTTTAAGCCCACGCATGGAAAAGTTACTGCTAGACTTCAGGAATGTTTCCTGAAGTGCAAGACATGCGGGTTTGTAGGCTGAAATTATAGACTTGATGTTATCATGATGAGAACGCAAACCATGGCAGTTCCAAGAAACAAAGGAAGTTATTGTTCAATTTTAAAAGCTCCTTTCCCGGAGCTACAAGGCATATCATCTGACATCTCCTCGAGTGACAGATCTTCGTCCGAGGGATGTAGATATACGGCGTCAGCCTCCAGGTTGAAGGCTTTACGGGTGGCGACTTTTGAAACCCTCGAAGATTCAGCACCTTGGCGACTACGCTGAAAGTCGCCAATAAAGTAGTTGCGCCAAACTTGTAGTGTTGTCATAGTAGTAAACCTAAAGAAAGGATTGCGTAGGTATATTCCTAAATACACGTTCAAATGTGTTCATTTTCTATGCTCAAATAAGTAACTAATTATATGCTACTATTTTTCTAATATGGCTGAAAATATAAATGAAATTAATCTTTTAAACGATGTAATTCTATACCCAAGTTATAAAGGAGAAACATGGAGTGTGCATTGTCGATGATAGGAAATCTTCGAAATAAATCGCAGTTTTTAGGGTAAGCCGAGGATTTTAAGAATACGTTTTCGCAAATAACCAATACAGAATGGATAGCATATTTTTGTAGTACCAATCTTCAGAGGTAAATATTTTGATGATATGATGCATTATATGTATGTATAACTGTTTTTTACTATATTAAAATTCATGACACATGTTTTTAAATAATATTTATTGCTTTAATGAGTGTTTCTCGACACTGAGAAAACAATGGAGCATTTTAAAATGTAGTTATTTTGATATTCTCATCTGTTATTAGTATTTCTATTTATTTAAATTAACTTTAGCTAAATTTATATCTAATAGAATGAAATTTAATAAAACATGGAAATGATAACATAGCAAATTGAATAAATCAAAGAATTCTAAAAGAAATGCAGAGTGCACATCTATCTTTATAAATTGTTATTAAAAAAATTACTGAAGATACTTTAAAAAAGATCCCTTTCTTAAATTAACTCCACTTTTGGTTGGAGAAATAAAAGTTTCTCTGAGTCATTCACATAAAACTAGTTCTGCTGAAGCATTAAGAATGTTAAGAGTCAGTGATAATGTAAGACTAATTCTATTATTTATTTAAATAATGCATATTATGTGTGAATGAGATTTATAAATTTTAATTTTCTTTAGGTGAAAGAAAAGTTTTTTGGGTACTTTGATTCTGGCTTGGGACTAGCAGAAGCTATTTGTTGTCACGAAAATGTATTTTTATTAGAGGAAGGTTTTTGTAGCTTGCCAAATCCCTCTTTAAATCCAACACAATCACAAGTTAATTACTTGCAATTAACTGGAGGAGACCTAATTTAGGAACTTGGACCTCAATCCATTTGATAAAGAAAAAAATTTCTCATTTTGAATCAAAGAGTAAGTTATCATGTATTTTTAACTTTCTTTTTTGAATAAACTATTATTTTTAACTTAGTATGAAAATGGAGTATGGTAAAAAATTTTTATATTGTAGTTTGTAATTCTAAAAGTAATTTACACAAATTATAATTTATGAATCTTGTTATAAACTTAAGAGTACTTATTTTTAAGTACTGTTGTCTATTTAAACTTTCTTTTTTTGCATTATTTATGATAAATTCATTTTGTTCAAACTGAATAATTTTAATTTTGTTTTTAAATCTAAATTAAAATAAAAAATTTTTATGCATTGGCAATTTTGAACTTAACCAAAACAATACTTGAACATTTGTGGTAAAATTTAGGTTCAAAATGTTTAGTAATTTCTTGCACATAAATTTTACTATACATATTTTAAGTAATTCATTTCTGTACAATTGATATTTCAGGAACAACAATAAAGTTTCACAAAAATGATTCTTAGGCAGTCTTATTAGTCACTTCAGTAATGAAAAGAGCTCAGTTATTAGAATCACCAAAAGAAATAATTTTCCTAGATTCCACAAGCAGCTGTGAAGCCTCTTCATAATCTTTAACGATTCTTTTAACCGTGACAAAAGTTGGAGCCATACCGATTGCTGTTTTAATATATACAAATCTAATGAAATCAAATTATGTTGATGCATTATATCTATTGACAAAGAATTTTCCTCTTTGGTGGAAAAGAGGTTGGTATTTAATCTAATCTCATATGTAGCTTTTAATTATTAAAAATTTTTGCAAAATTATTAAATATTATGAATTTTTAACAGTAACTTAAAACTTGTCAAACATTTTTACAGAGAGGAAAACTGTTTTCTCTTTTTTATTAGAGAAAAAAGTAGTTGAAGAAAATATATTCCATTAGGAGAAAAATTTATTACTGAAAAATATCACACACACATATAGAATGGACAAAACTAAATATAGGTGTAATATGTAAACTAAATTGTGATTTCCATCAGGGCCATCTGTTATCCATTTTAAAAAACAAATGGCATTTTCAAAATTTCAATGTAAGTTTTTCTGTTAGAAATTTTGTTTATATTATCTGCAGCAGTGTATAATAGGCACAGCGAAATTTCAAACTTTTTTAACAGATAATCTAAGGGTTGTTTGCAGGAAAATACTGCATTTATATTTTTATGTGCTTACTTTGAATACTAAGGTAAAAGCATAAGATATACAATAATTATCAGAAATTCAAGGTACCACTGTAAAGCAAAGAGTAATTTTTAATTTTGCTTAAATTTAAATATTTGCATACTGTTCCATTGTACTTCCAAATTTTAATGTTTGTTTTTTGTTTTATATAAAATTATTGCAATATTTCTATATTCTCATGGATATTTATTTTTTTAGGTGATGTATGCAAATGAAAATATTCTTGCTACAGCCTTTAAAGATGTCATCAATGGAGTTTTTAAATATCTAGCTTTTGTCCAAAGATTTCTTTCATTTTATGAAAGAAAGGTTGAATGGATGTTATTAGAGCACAAGACACTGTGGTAACAAGCCAAAATAATACAAACAATTTTGCAGAGGCAACTATTAGAATTCTTCAAGATGTTCTAAATAGAACTAATGCTTTTAATGTAGTTGCACTTTACGATTTCTGCATTAATATTTAGGAAACATACTTAATAAATAAAATTGTTAGAGTTAGCCCATTTAAGGAGGAGAGAAATCAATCTCTTATATGAAAATATTACTAAACATGCAAGTGTCATTTCTGATGTATCTGAAATAGAATCTAATATTTTCATCATCAAAAGTTTAAATAAAGATTTGTATTACACAGTTAATACTGACATAGGCACTTGCACTTGTCCTGGAGAATCTAGGACATTTTGTAAGCACCAGTGTTTTTTATTGAATAATAAACTCTTGTTGACCAATTCTCCTCCAGTCACTCCAAAAATATTCTTTGGCAGTATTAGCTGTTGGGAAAAATTGTCCGCCTACATCATTTTTTTCAAATTTCGTTGAAAATTGAGAAATTAATATCCAGTTACCTTTTTAATAATATAAATAATAATAATAATGTACAAGACAATACCTTAAATCCTACACCATATAATCTTCAAAATATGCCATCAACTCAACAAATACAAAAAGTAAAAGATGCGTTAAACAGAATAACTCATTTGATTGACAGTGGATGTTCAAGTAACTCTGTTGCCAATTTTTTAAATATTTTGAGGAAAATAAAATCTGAAATTTAAAAAGCCTTATTTTAATGTCATATTTAAGATTAAGGAGTAAAAGAATTAATGTTCAACCAACAGGAATAGCCAGATGTAGGTTAAAGATAACAAAATCCTCTAAAAGAATCTCACCTGGCCGTCCTAAAGTAGATAAAAAGAAGACACTTTTAAAACGAAGAAAGAATCTTAGCCAGAATGTCAACATTAACTTGCCGAAATGCCAAGTCTCGTGGCAAGAAAATTTATTTTGTATTTTTTCATTCATTTTTTACTTTTAATAAAAAATTTTTGAAATATGTCAATATTTGTTTCTTATTTATATTTAGTTTTGCATATTTTACATGTTAAACCTGGAAGTTTTTATCTTAATTTTACTATGTAGAATTTCTGAAAATTTTATCATGAAAGTTTCTCAAATTTCAGCATTTATACAATTAAAAAAAGACATTTTGGAATTTATATTAGACACTTTTCAGGTGACACAAAATTATTTTATTCTTAAGAATTTATTCAAATTGAGTAAATAATTGCAACAAAGTTCAGTTATTTTTTTTTTTATTAAATTGTGTGCCATTGTAAATCTACAATTTAGAAGCAAGCTCTTAATAATCACTATTTTTCATTATTAACAGTGGTAAAAATTTATAATTTGATGTGTTTTACTGGTATTTAGGTATCTCAGTAATTATTTTTAAAACTATTAAAAACATCAGAACTTAAGTTTATAAGATATTTATGAAAAAAATTGTCATGATCTTAATGCTAAATATAATTTGATTTTCAGTATATAAAAATGCCTTTTTTCAATACAGAAGTATTTAGTTACTGTGGTATGTCATGACATATTCAACTTGCAATTAGAAAAACGGTGTTCTAATTTTCTAAATCCTACACTTCACTTGCATTAGATAACTGTTTAATCTCTGAAGTGAAATTTCTAAGATTTAAATAAACTTCGCTGTTTAATAATTATTTAAACAGATCAAGAACTGCTACATATAATAATCTTCTCAAGTTATTAGTAGGAAATTTTTGGAAGAAATAAGCTAACAAATGTTTTGCTTCAATTAATATATGCTCAGTTCAAAAAAATTGTTTTTCTAAAATCAAATAACTACGAATCATTTGTGCTTATTTTACGTATATTTCAATATATTTAATATTTTTCAAGGTGCTGAAATTTAGCACTTTCGAAAATAGTGTATAGCTTTTCCTACTAAAAATCTTTTGCCACTGAAATGATTATTGCAAAAATAATTTTAAATGCTTTAAATTTTCTTGCCCTTTTTTAAGTCATGTTTATTTTGCCACAGTCAATTTTGTTGGAGAACTTAAATCTTATTTGATGTGATATCTTCAACACATTGAACATTAGCATTTGATAATCCTTTACGAGAGGCTCTCTTCAAATATTTTTTTAATTCTTAATATGAGCTATACTTATTTAGTTAGCCTGTTCAATTGTTTAACCTGTGTTCTTTTAAAGGCTTATTTGGATTTTTTACTAATTGATATAAGTAGTAGTAATGTGTAAAAATATAAGTAGATTAAGACTCTAAATTAGCTAATTATTTTAATACATTCATTTACTGTAATTAATTTTATGAGTGAAATGCATAAGATTTTTGGTTCAATGAATTTTTCAACAAGAATACTTAGTCAAAATATTCACAAATTTATAGTTTGATTTCATTCATAGAAAACTTAGATTACATTTAGAGGTTTGGAATCAAAGTATAATTCTCACCACTACTTAAAACGAAAAGATTTTTTATAAGTTTACCGCTCAAATTCAATTTAATTTAACTTTGAGAGCTTTTATCGTTTATTTTGTATTAATTTTTAATAAGGAATATTAAAAGTATGAGTTATAACAAATATGTGCAAAAAGAAAATTTATCAGAATTTAATATTCAAATCAATATTTTAAAATTTGTTAATAAGAGTTATTTTCAAAATATAATTTATTTAATAATACAATAATCATATCATAAGCTATACCATAATCATTTAATTCTTATTTAATTGTAGAAAATACATTGTTTAAATTCTAATAAGAGTATTAGTATAAAATATAAACAAATTTCAATTAAAAACTGTTTATTGCAATAATACACATGATATTTCTGCTAAAGAGAATGCATATTGTCTTTAGTGTTACAAACTTAAAAGTTAAAAAAATTTAGTGTTACAGAATGAATATTCTTTTTTATAAATAATAGAAGAATTTATACTATATTTCACATTTTAATAAGCATAATTTGTAAATGAAATTTTTTATTCTATCAGAAAAGACTCTGAATACAACTCTGGTTCAAATTATATAGTAAAGAAAATTTTCAATTTCTGTAATCCAATGAATAAAAAAAATTCTTTTAAATTCAAAACATTTAATAAATATGGATATTTTATAAGTCAAATTCAGATTACGAAAATCAACATATTTCACTATCAGAAATGTCATACATTTCAGAGAATAAAAGCTTACAAGTTTATTTTTATAATGTTTATATTTATTTTGATAATCTACTAAATATTATAATAAGATTGAATCACTCTCTGTAATTTAAACTCTCTATATATTACATTTAAAGCTTTTTTTCCCTCAATTTCATGAGATAATTTATCTTAACCAAAAAATAAACACTAGGGTTCTGTTTTTTTTATTATTCAAATCGTGGCATAAACATTTTCACTCACAAATGGTAAAAATATTCACGCTACCAAACAATTCTTTAAAATAATGTAAGCTTGATGCACTACTAAAACACGTATTTCATCTCTTAATGTTTATCTCATTGCTTAGTTTATGATTGGCTTAGAGGGATAAGAAAGCACGTTTGCCAGATTTCTTTCTCTATCATTGGCGCAAGTGCCTGAACTTACAGCTTTGTCGCCAAGGTGCTGAATCTTCGAGGGTTTCAAAAGTCGCTTACGGGTGGATATGGAGGGCCTAACAATGCCCTCTTTTGCAGATTTTAGTTTTAAAGCCTTTACGGCTTTAGATTTAGCAATCGGAGCTTTTCTACGAGTAGTCGATGTGCATGTTGATTTTGGCTTTTGTACAGATGTAAAGGGTAATTTAACAATCGGGAGTGAGAGAGCATCCGTTTGTGTACTAGTCGATCTGGTGACCTTGGCAGCAACAGTCGCATAGCTGACTCCTACTTGAGGTGTTCGAGCTGTAACAGCCCGTCTCGCCTCAGGATATGAAGAGTTATTTTTAACTTTAGTGGTTGTGATCTTCTTCTCCAGTATCCAGATAGGACAACTTCTAGCGTAGGAGGGGTGTTCACCTTTACAGTTGACACACCTCTCCTTTGCAGTACAAGACGAACTGTCATGGCCAACTGCTGCGCAGCGAGCGCAAGTCAGTTTGCCCCTGCAAGTCGCTTTGAAGTGACCAAATCTCTGGCACTGGAAACAACGCAAAGGATTTGGTATAAATGGCCTGACGGATAGATGCATACACGCAGCTTTAATATGCTGCGGTAGGTCTGGTGTCGCAAATGTCAGTACGAGATGTTTAGTATTAATAATCTGCCCATCCCGTCTGACAGTGATGCGTTTTACAGCACAGACCTTTTGATCTATAAGATTTTCTAAGATCTCGTCCGTAGGCGTATTTAGCAAATCCTTGGCGGATACCACACCACGTGAAAAGTTAAGATTCATATGAGGTTGGACGGACACCTCAAGGTTAGCGAGCATGTTCATGCTGCTTATGAGAGTTGCTAGCGTATCTGAAATTACTTGTACCATCAAATCACCAGAACGAAGTTTCCGAATGCTCTTCACTTCGCCGATATTGCCAGAAATACCTTTCTGGATTAGGAAAGGGGATACATTATAAAAAGTACGCTCTTTACTTTTAACAATGTAGAATCTTGCTTTAACTATTGACAATGTGTGCTGCCGTGGGAGAGAAGAAAAAATATTTGTTTCCATATTAAAAATGGAAAATTCGGGACTTGACTACACCACCCACCACCGAGTCCAACAAGGGGATGCAGACCAGCTGAACTAGTGCTAGCCAGGTCCTATACGCTCACAGTACATCCCTGAGATGGCCTCCACCCTTAACGAGTCATCCAACAGATGTACCGATCGCTTGATCCATAAAGCCGATTGATGTGCTGAGGACCACAACACACCTCCCGTTTACCTGAAGCAGAGGCCAAAGCAATGTGTTGGTCTCTGGAGGCCTCAATTACCAGGATCCTCCTTTCCAGAGACCACGGGTCTCCACGCACGGCAAACACGTGGGTGATTTGGTCCTCAAAAGTAGCTAATAGCAACAGAGCGGCGAAAGCTACTCAAGGGGAGCCCTCAACCTCTTACGAGGCAACCACACTGAGGGAGAAAAGGAAGAAAAAGCAGAAGAGTAGAAGAGAGAGGAAAATAAAGAAGAGGACAGATCACTGGGGTACCTCGGGATTGTGACACCCGTGTTTACCTAAAGCAGGTAAACCCCCTGAGGGGCACTTAAATGCGAAAAGATTCTCCGTTGTGGGGTACCTCCTATATATCCCCCATAACTTCCTTTGTTTTTTATACGTTTCTTGGCCTTCTTTGTTCCACCAAGGTATGCAACACCTGTGTGATATACAGGAACTCTTAGGTATTGATGCATCAGCTGCATTCTTAATTGTTTCAGTAACTTTACAAACGGCAATATCCATATCTTCGATCGAAACCATTTCATCATCAACAACTACTAATTGTGTAAATAATGTCCAATCTGCCCGACTGTATACGTAAGTAGGTAAGAGTTGTCTTACACTACTACCTCCAGTCTGGGAGATGACGGGAGGAAAATGATCGCTATTATGCCGATCACACACATTTCCAACATATAAATTTAACAATGGCATAAGTGAGGAAGAACTAATGGTTAGTTCGAGAGAATGAAATGTTCTTGTGGGTATGTGAAAGTAGTCTTGTCGTTGGTATTAAGCAGACAGAGACTATTATCTGAAATAAACCGCTCTATCTGCCGACCGCGAGAATTAGTATCATCATTTCCCCACAAAGAACTATGGCCGTTAAAGTCACCTAACAGCAGAAATAATGTTGGTAGCTAATCTGTTATTGCATCGAGTTCCTCTTGGCGGATGGCATCGTGTGGTGGCAAATACAAACTACAGACTGTCAACAAACATGATGTATAAATTCGCACAGCTACAGCCTGTAGTGTTGTATTCAAAGATTGGGTAGTGCTGGGATAGTTATTGGATGCTAATGTGTACAAAATAACCTGCACTATCGTCACCACAGTCTTATCTGAAACTTTTAAACCCATGCATGGAAAAGTTATTTTTGGACTTCAGGAATGTTTCCTGAAGTGCAACACATGCTGGATTGTAGGCTGAAATTACAGATTTGATGTCATCATGATGGGAAGGCAAACCATGGCAGTTACAAGAAACAAAGGAAATTATTATTTATTTTGAAAAGCTCCTTTCCCGGAGCTGGAAGGCATGTCATCTGACATCTCCTCAATTGATCGATCTTCGTCCGAGGGATGTAGATATACAGCGCCAGCCTCCAAAGATTAGGCTTTACGGGTGGATATGGAGGGCCTAACATTGCCTTCTTTTGCAGATTTTAGTTGTAAGGCCTTTACGGCTTTTTAGATTTAGCCATCGGAGCTTTTCTAAGGGGAATGTTTGTGGAGGTTGATTTTGGCCTCTGTGCAGATGTAAGAGATAATTTTACTATTGGAAGTGAAAGAACATCTGTTTGCGTACTAGCCGTTCTGGTGACTTTAACGGCGACAGGTGCATAGCTAACTCCTGCTTGAGGTGTACGTGCTGTAACAGCACGTCTCGACTCAGGATATGAACAATTATTCTTAACTTTAATGGTTGTGATCTCTTTTTCTAGTATCCAGATAGGACAACTTCTAGCGTAGTAGGCGTGGTCACCATTGCAGTTTACACACCTCTCCATTTCAGTAGAACACGAGTTGTCGTGGCCAACTGCTGCGCAGCGAACGCATGTCAGTTTGCCCCTGCAAGCTGCTTTGGAGTGACCAAATCTCTGGCACTGGAAACAACGCAAAGGATTTGGAATAAATGGTCTAACGGATAGATGCACATACGCAGCTTTAATATGCTGCGGTAGAGGTATGGCGTCGCAAATTTCAGTACGAGATATTTAGTATTAATAATGTGCCCATGCCATCTGACAGTGATGCGTTTTACAGCACAGACTTTTTAATCTTTGAGATTTTCTAAGATCTCGTCCGCAGCCGTGTTTAGCAAATCTTTGGCGGGTACCACACCACGAGAAAAGGTAAGATTAATATGAGGTTGGACAAACACCTAAAGGTTAGCAAGCATATTCTAGCTGCTTATAAGAGTTGCTTGCGCATCTGAAACAACTTCAACAATTTGATCTTCAGAACCAAGTTTCCGAATGCTCTTTACTTCACCGATTTTGCCGATGATACCTTTCTGGATTAGGATAGGGGAAATATTATCAAAAGTACCCTCTTTCCGTTTTACAATGTAGAATCTTGCTTTTATTTTAATGTGTGCTAATTTGGGAGAGAAGAAAAAGTGCTTGTTCCCATATTAGAAATGGAAAATTCGAGATCTGATGGCACAACCAACAACCGAGTCCAACAAGGGGATGCAGACCAGCTGCACCAGTGCTAGCCAGGTCCTATACGCTCACAGTACATCCCTGAAGTGGCCTCCACCATTAACGAGTCATCCAGTAGATGTACCGATCGCGTGACCTATAAAGCCGATTGATGTGCTGAAGACCACAACACACCTCCCGTTTATCTGAAGCAGAGGGCAAAGTTATGTGTTGGTCTCTGGGGGAATCAATTACCAAGATCCTCACGCACGGCAAACACTTGGGTGATTTAGTCCCCAAAAGTAGCTAATAGCAACAGAGAGGAAAAAGCTGCTCAAGGGGAGCCCTCAACCTCTTAGGAAGCAATCACAACGACGGAAAAAAATAAAACAAAAGAGTAAAGGAGAGAAGAAAATAAAGAAGACAAATCACACTAGAGTACCTCGGGATTGTGACTCCCGTGTTTTCCTAAAGAACGTAAATCCCATGAGGGGTGAATGAGAAACGGGGACACATTCTCAAAATTTCCCGCTTTCCTAGAAATAACAAAAAATTAACATTTCTTAATTCCAATTAACGCTCCTGTTGGAGGGTAGAATATTTTTAATTCTCAATTTTGTAATTTAAGGGAACCAAGTACATTTTTACTTTCAAAAAATCGAATTTTCAATTTTTATCATTCTCAATAAAGGACATTTTTCTGCTTCCAAAAATATATAACACTTAAATTTTTAAAATTATTTAAGCTATTTAAATTAATTAAAATAAAATGTAAACAAAGTGCCACGCCCCCTAAACCTTAGTTTCGTTTTCATTAGAATCCATTCTCAATAGACTATTCAACTGAATACTATTCATTTAATGAATTTTTTTTTTTCATAATATGTTTATTTTTCTTAAATATCTGGCATCATGAATAATTCAATGTTGAATTTACAAGCTGTGTGTTGTGAATTCTTTGTTAACAAAAATTCGTATTTGGTGACTAGTTTGACAGCGTGCTTTCGAATTTTGGATTATTAATCGGCTTTTGTCATACTTTCTTCTGTTATTTTTTTACATTAATTTATTCTGATATTCTTTTTTTAAAATAATTATGCCTCGACAAAAGTGTTTTCGAAAGAGGAAACGCCATTCAAACCAGCACACGTTTGAAAAAAAGTTGACTGAGATGGAACAAAAAATTGCTGTAACTGTTGAAAGTGTACCTGCTAGTGCATCAAAACTAAAGATTATGCAATCATATTCGGTGAAAAGTGAAGAATTTTATGGTGTTAATGAGGAGAGTGGTGATTTAAATGTTATTATCAGCATAGAAATGCTTAATAAGTTAGTGAATGATGCAGCAATCTATAAATATTGTAAATCACCTGATTCTTTCCATATTAGTAAATCAAAAAACAGTCGTAAAGGACTTCCTTCATTTATTTCTATTAATTGTAAGGCCTGTCAACAAGGAACTGTATCTTGTACTTCTCCAGTTTCCAATTTTGGTTATGATATAAATTTAACATTAGATTATGCAATGAGGTGTATTGGTAAAGGGAAATCTGCATGCAAGACACTCTGTTCATTGATGAATTTACCTCCTCCTCCTAATAAATTTGAACATTTTAATAAGCTTATTATAAATGCACTCTCTACTGTTTGCAATAAGTCAATGCAAAAAAGTATTGAAGATGCGCCGCGTGCCAATGACAACAGTCATGACATTGCAGTATCAGTGGATGGTTCTTGGCAAAAAAGAGGACATTCTTCAATCAATGGTGTAGTCACAGCTATTTCAGTGGATAATGGAAAAGTTGTTAACATTGAGTGTCTTTCAAAATACTGTTTTCAGTGCAAAAAAAGTACAAATAACTGTCAAAGTTGCCAAAAAAATTATGATGTTCTAGTGGTGGAATGGAAACAGAAGGTGTGCTACGTATTTTTAAACGCTCAGAATCCACTAGAAATGTACGTTATGTGAAATACCTTGGAGATGGGGACTCAAAAGGATTTCAAAAAATTAAGGAGTCAAAAGTGTATGGTGATGTGTGTGTAGAAAAACTTGAATGTATTGGTCATGTTCAAAAAAGGATGGGGACAAGACTTAAGACTATAAAATATTAAATAAAGAATAAAAAGCTTTTAGATGGAAAAACAATTTCTGGTCGTGGACGCTTAACTGATGCTGAGGTACTGCTATTGCAAAAATATTACGGTTTAGCAATAAGAAGAAATGTATCAAATTCTGTTCAAGATATGTCTAAAGCAATTTGGGCAATTTATTTTCACAAGCTTTCGACTGATGATAAACCACATCATCCCTTATGTCCTATGGGTGAAGATAGTTGGTGTGGGTTCAATAAAAGTATTGCTCTATTGGTAAGAAATATACCCATAAACATTCATTGCCTGAGCTTGTACTTTTAGCTATAAAGAAAATTTGTAGAGACTTATCATCTAAAGAGCTATTACAAAAATGTTTACAAGGTGGAACACAAAACACAAATGAGAGTTTTAACAATTGCATGTGGGAAAGAATTCTAAAAAATACTTTTAGAGGATATGAAACTTTAAAATTTGGAGTAATGGATGCTGTTATATGTTTTAATGATGGTGTAATTAGTCGCACTTATGTAATGAAAGAAATGGGCATCCTGCCTGGTATCAATATGTGTGACTCACTTAGAAAAATGGACAAAACTAGAATGTGCGAAGCAGAATTACTCATACAAAATATGAGCACGGATGCTCGAACATTAAAAAGATAAGAAAAAAGAAAACTTGAGACATTAGAAATACTATCAGATGACCAGTATGGGTCAGGAAAATTTTAAAATTTTATAAATGCCTATATGTAACAGATACTTTTGGTTTTTTGCATTTTTCTCAAAAAGCTGTTTTTGAATATTCAGGTACGCTCGTACAAAAATTTTCTTGATCAAAAAATTTGAAACTTTTCTTACTTATGTACACACCTTATATACATTTAATGAAATAGTTTAAATTTATTTTGTGCCTTTTAGTTTTTTTGAAAATAGGAAATTTGTATAAAAATTACTTAAATTTTGGATTTTTTTCAAATTCTATATTTGTTTTGATTTTGTATAAAAAATTATAAATGTAAAATAAAGTAAACAACTTTACATGATGTTTCAAACATATTTACATGTATTTATGGTAATTTTGTGTGATTCTTTCATTTAAAAAATTTTTTAAGCGTACCACAAGAAACATCAGTGATAAAAAATACTATTACATATAACATCTTAAAATGATTTAAAAAAATCCCAATTATATATTTTTATTTGTGTTTAGATTTTTTTGAATAACATGAATGTGTGTTTTACATAACTACTTTGTTTGAAATGTTAAAATATTGTTTTAAATATTCTAACATACTTTTTCAAAAGCTAAAAGGTATCATTTTTTCAGTATCGAAAATATTTCGGGACCTGACCGTACCACCAATCACCGAGCCCAACACGGGGATCCAGACCAGCTGCACCAGTACTAGCCAGATCCTATACGCTCACATTACATCCCTGAGATGACCTCCATCCTTAACGAGTTACCCAGTAGATGTACCGATCGCTTGATCCATAAAGCCGATTGATGTGCTGAGGACCACAACACACCTCCCGTTTAACTGAAGTAGAGGACAAAGTTATGTGTTGGTCCCTGGGGCCTCAATTACTGGGACAGTCCTTTAAAGGGACATGGGTCTCCACGCAGGGTAAACACGTGGGTGATTTAGTCCCCAAGAGGAACTAATAGCAAGATAGCGGCGAAAACTGCTCAAGGGGAGTCTGCTACCTCTTACGAAGCAATCACAACGAGGGAAAAAACAAATAAAACAGAAGAGTAAAGGAGAGAAGAAAATAAAGAGAACAGATCACACTGGAGTACCTCGGGATTGTGACACCCGTGTTTACCTAAAGAACGTAAATCCCATGAGGGGTGGTTGAGAAACGGGGACACATTCTCAAAATTTCCCTCTTTCCTAGAAATAACAAAAAATTAACATTTCTTAATTCCAATCGTCACTCCCGTGGGAGGCTAGAATATTTTTAATTCTCCATATGTAATTTAAAATAATTCGGGACCTGACCGCACCACCGAGCCCAACACGGGGATGCAGACCAGCTGCACCAGTACTAGCCAGGTCCTATACGCTCACAGTACATCCCTGAGATGGCCTCTATCCTTAACAAGTCACCCAGTAGATGTAACGATCGCTTGATCCATAAAGCCGATTGATGTGCTGAGGATCACAACACACCTCTCGTTTAACTGAAGCAGAGGACAAAGTTATGTGTTGGTCTCTGGGGCCCCAATTACCAGTACCCTCCTTTCCAGGGACACGGGTCTCAACGCACGGAAAACACGTGGGTGATTTAGTCCCCAAGAGGAGCTTAAAGCAATAGCGCGGCGAAAGCTACTCAAGGGGAGCCCTCAACCTCTTACAAAGCAATTACAAAGAGGGAGAAGAGGAAGAAAAAGTAGAAGGGT
Organism: Latrodectus hesperus; assembly: GCA_037975125.1. NCBI lineage: Eukaryota > Metazoa > Arthropoda > Arachnida > Araneae > Theridiidae > Latrodectus > Latrodectus hesperus. Next base: position 35,289,312 of record CM075860.1, on the reverse strand, counting down.
AGAGGAGAGGAGACAGATCACTGGGGTTTCTTGGGATTGTGACACCCGCGTTTACCTAAAAGTAAGCCTTTTTTAGGTAAATTTTCCAGCGTTTACCTAAAAAAGGTAAAAAAAAAAAATAAATAAGACGAGGGAGATAACAACACGAATATTAGGTTGTGTATTTACTTTTTAATATAATTTTATTTTATAAAACTAATATCTTTGTTTTCATTTTTTTCTCTCTTCTCGTATAAGAAATTATTTAACCACGACTGATAAAATTTTGCTATTTCAAATTGAAATTTTGTTCTGGATCTCCATAGAACCTTATACCGTCTCTATTCCTGAGTTCAGTATAGCTTGTTTCACTTGTAAATTGCTCAATTAAACTTTCATTTGTGTATCATGAACTCTTATTTGTTTCACGTTATTCAACAGTTATAAAAGAATTCGAATTTATTGTTGTAATAATTTAACTCTGTATCAGACAAGCGAACACTCAACTCTCATCTTTACTCTAGTATCCCGACTGTAGCCTACAGTAATAAATGGTTACATTGCTTGATCTTAATATGCATCTTAGTTATCTATTTGTACTAAAATTACTTTTTGTATTAGCCCGTAAACAGCATTTATCGAAAAACTCAATAGGATATGGACTCGGCGTATTTTTAATCTGCGTAAATTTAATATCTGTTCAACTTTTTGAAAAGCAAGGTTAACCACGTGCTATGCCTAACAGCGAGACGCTATGTATTTGAAAGTGCAAATCAAAAAACTGGAAGGTGCGGAAAATTGGAGCAAGTGAAAGCGGTAAATGAATATGATCTCACGTAAATTTTTGATGGAACTAAAATTCATCCAGTCGCTGGTTGGTTGGTTAAGTTTTCTGGCGCAAAGTCCAAAGAGGACAAGCTGCGCCAAGTCTAAGATTATTGTTGATTTATTTTATTTTATTTACGCTTTTTTTTTCCAAAAAAACCCAAGCAACATTAAAATTTTAAAAAACAAAAATCAGTGTAAATATAATTCTAAAATATTTTTATAAAATATAAAAAGAAAATAAAAATTAAGTATATATATTTTAAAATTTATAATATAAATTTAAATAAAATTTAAGAAACCTATAGCTTTCAAATATGCAAAGAGGTTTCTATGGGGTGGATCTCCCAATAAATCAAATAAAGTTAAAATGTCAGTTTTAAAATAGTGTAAACGTAAATGGTTAAAATCATGACATGATGTACTGAGTAAGGTTCATCACATGTTTCACACCATGGATTTAATTCGCTCAGAAATAGAAATAAATGCGTGTGTGAAACGTGTGTGTGATACGAAGGCGAGTCAAATGGACATATTAACTTCGTAAGGGTAAAATTGAATGGAGTGATAGATGGAAATAAGGCATGGTGTTTGTTATTGACCTGCAGGTTCCATGATTCCTCCTATAAAGAATTTATTAGTTTTTTGACCTTCTTTCTCATATCAGACAAGGGAACACATGGCATGAGTAGTCCGGATGCAACTTTAGCCGCTGCATCAGGCTTTTCATTGACATCGAAACCCACATGACTACTCAAGGGGAGTCCCCAATCTCTAATAAGGCAATCACAACGAGGGAGAAGAGGAAGTAAAAGCAGAAGAGGAGAACAGATCACTGGGGTACCTCGGGATTGTGACACCCGTGTTTACCTAAAGAAGGTAAACCCCCTGAGAGGGAAGAGGAGAGAAGAGAAGAAAGGAGAGAACAAATTACTGGGGTAACTCGGGATTGTGACACCCGGGTTTACTTAAAGAACGCAAACGCCTGAGGGGTTTGTAAAAGGTGGAATTACTGAAATTTTCATTAAAAAAAATAATAATCATTAATATTTTTTGTCATTATTACGTATTTCATGTGCAATTACTGTCTTCATGTGTTATATTTTACAGAAAACATGTGAAGGGATGTATATCAAAACAATATTTTAAAAAATTGGTATGTTGAAAAAAAGATTTGATAGTGATTAAATTAATTTTTCCAACATAATTGCTTTAAGTAGTAGTCTAAATTTTATTTAAATTAGTATTTAATTTGAGCAGAAAGTTCATAAATATGTAATAAACTATTTTTAAAAAGTTATGTATAAGGAAGTACAAGATACTTCCCATTACTTTGAGTGATAAATATAATGAAATTAACTGTATGGATAATAGATTTCTGTTAATTTTACTATTTATTATTTAGATTGATATAGTTTATATTAATGTTAATTATATTTCTTTGTCCACATGTATTATTTCATTATTAACTATCATTAACTATCAATTAAACATATTAATTAAATTCAAATATATTATTAATTTTTTAAAAGTTTAATAGAACATAAAATTCAGATTTTTGCCATTTACATAATGAATTGCGTAAAATTTGTTTTCTGAAAGTACATTTTTTTTTTTTTTTTTTTACGAACTGAAATACAAGGTAATCAAGCATTGGCAGCAACATATTGCAGACAATGAGAAGATTGTGAAAAACATTAGACTACAAAGAATAAGCATTTTAACAATTACAAATCAGTCAATTTAAAAAATGATATTTAATTATTTTTTCATTAACATATAATTTAAGAAAAAACTTAATTACATGACTAACAAAATGTAAATCTTCTAAAAATTTAAAATAATTGAAAATAAGAAAGAACTGGAAAATCACTTAACTAGAAAATATTTTACAGGTTAGAAAAAGTTTTCATTATTCAATTATTCCATGCAAAGGAAAACATTCAATTATTCCATTGAAAGTTTTCCTATGTATTTGAAATATATCATTTCGAATATATAAAGGAAAACATACTATGGATAAAACAAAGATACGTAGTAAAAATTAAAATTTTAAATAAATGCAAATGTATGTATTGAAAAAGAATGAAAAACTTATCCTTTTGTACTAAGTGTCTTATTATATAGTTTTTTTTTCTTTACTGAGAATTATTTGTAAAATAATATAAACAGACACTTAATAAGACTCCAGGTTCTTATTTAGTTAATTAAGTTTATCACAGATTAATTTGGAATACACTACTATTATTACTTACAGGTTAATTTAGAATAACACAAATAATAATTTTCAGATTAACTTGGACTAACAAATACTAATTTACAGATTAATTTGGAATAATATAAATAATAACTTACACAAATGAAACTTACGAAGTAGACTGAGAACGCTTGGATAGCCCACGTGGTCAAGGCTTAATGTCGCACCGGATAACCAGGAAACCTCCTTATAATGTTACACTGCTGCCTTCTTTTCAGTCTCTAGAAATTTTGCAGAAGTGTCACAGCAGCCGTAGAAGTATCAGATAACTTGGTTCACCCCTGAAACAAATCTCCCGTATTTTTCGAGGAACTCCCCTCCAGTCCCTACTTTTCTCCCCAACTCCACGTGTCCGGCACTGGTCTCGCACCTTCTCAGTCTCCGGTCTTCTCCCTGGCAGTTCCACGCGCTCGGCCCCGGTCTCTCACTCGAAAAACTCGACCTTTTTACCTGCCTTACTGGTGTCAAAACTGGTTCCTGGCCATCTTCTTACTTCACTTCGCCATGCGCTATCCACATGGACATACCCGACACCCCCAGGTCACCACAGGATAATTAAATTATATTCATTTGTGGTCAGCGCACTTTTTCCTCAGGTTGGTAGGTTGGGTTTTATGACGCAAGATCCAAAAATAGGCATGCTTCGCAAAGAGTAAGAATTTGAAATTTTTTTATTTACTTATTATTATTTTTTATAATTATTTATTTAAAAAAAACACAAACAACATTTAAAATTTTAAAAAACAAAAATAAGTGTAGATATAATTTTAAAATCAAGTAATAAAATATAACAAAGGAAAAAAATAAAAATATATATATAATAATTTGAAAATTTATAATAGCAATTCAATATAATGCAAGAAAACAAATTGTTCTTAAAAAAGCGAATAAGTTTCTAAGGAGTGGATCCCCTATTAAATCAATGAAAGTTAAAAAAAAAAAAAAATCAGTATTAAAACATTGAAAAGTTGTTGTTTAAAATCATGACATCTGATTTTAACCAACTTTGAATATTCTCAAATAAAATTGCAAAATCTAGTTAATTGTATGTGGCTATGAATAATATATAAGGAGATATATAAGTATATATAGAGAAAGTAATACTAAATAAAAAATGAAGAGATGAAATATAACTACTATACACACACATTACATATATTATAATAGCTCTCGTTTTTACAATTTTGTAGGAAGCGGTACATTCTGATACATGAGCTGAAAGATGGGAATTAGATTAGGCAAAAAATAGTTCACAAAAATTGTTGAAAAAAAATCTGCTACTTTAACATCAGCATTGAAATTTGAAGTATTTACAATTCTCCAATAAATATATTAATCCTAATTTCTCAGCTATAAAATATTAAAAGACAGAAAAATATCAAATGACAAACACTAAACGAAAACAAAGACGTATAAATATAAGTTTGCAAAAGATAATTAAAATTTTAGTTCATAAATAAGAATTAAAATTATGAGTGCATCTATGGAATCATGCGAGTGACCAGCCACAAGTTTGTTAAATCGTACGACCTCAAAACAGATTTTTAAAAACGAGCATCAATTGTAATATAAATATATATGTATACATATACATACATATTTATACACTTGCATATACATATGTAAATATGCTCATAAAAATATTAAGATAATGAAATAGGGAATATTATGTAGAAGGGCAGTGAAATTATTGACAGAGATTATTAAGTCAAGTATTATCTGCTTATTACCAACAGAAAGATTAGTCAGTAATTACCCAGTTAATACCAATCAAATTTGTCTCAGCTAGCGAAATAATATAGCCTATTGTTGATAAGTTTTTAAAAATATTTTGATAAAAGTGAAATATCTTTTGAATGTATGTAATTGGAATTAATGGAAGAGTTCAATACTATTAGATGTTGTTGCATATTATATTTTAAAGCAGACACAAAACTATCTAATTGGTTTAACAAAAACCATCCTTAAGTACAACATTGATTTATGGGATAAAGGGCATGATTATTTGTAAAAAATAGCACTTTAACATTCTAATATGCAAAAAAGTACTAATATTTAATGTTAGATTAGTATAAAATTACTAAATATAAAGTACATAGTATAAAATTTAAAATATTTCTTATATATTCTAAAAATATTCTTAAAATAGTTAAGATCAAATAAAGTACAACAAGAAGAATTATTTTTTATTCAAAGAAAGAGTATTTACCCCAAGAAAACATGCTCTAAATTATAACAACTATTTTTTGTAGTCAAACTTCATGTTTATCAGAAAAATATAGACCAAAGGAACATTTTTAAATAGAAAAGAGACATTAAGAATGTTACACGTTACATAAGATTAACTCCATAATGTAGAATAGAATTTATAATAAATCTATCCAAAATATTTGGAAATTTAAAAATTGATGATACATTTTAATTTTCCTGTAACTGAACAACTCTTCTAGGAATTTGGCGAAATTAGGCAAAGAATACACTGACAATAAATGACTTTATAGAAACAAATATCTTAAAATAAGGTGTTGATGTGTAAATGGTTTTGAAAAATTAAAAATCTGCAATATATATATATATATATATATATATATATATATATATATATATATATATATATATATATATATATATATATAATCTCACTACTCTATAAATATTAAATCTCCAAAAAATTAATTTCATCTATTGAAAAACTTGATCATTTGAAGTATTTTGTCTTGCTTTAATATACAGAAATGATAATTTTCTTATAAAGTATGAATATCCGCCTTGCAAGAGAAATTAAAAGTTATAACAGATGACACTTATATATAAATATACTATAAACATAATTTACTTCTTACATTGTGTAAAAAGTAAGATATTTTATGTTTGAAATGAGTGTTTTACCAAATTGTCAATTATTAATCAAGATGAAAGATGTATTTCAAAATATCTACACATCTAATTAATAAATGAAACACACATAAAAATTATAACATACTTCAACCAAATTATATAAAAAAGTGAACAAACTTACTTAATCTTTTGTATCACTTTTATCAGAAGTTAATCCCTTGAATTCTGAATTTCAATCGAAATTTAAATTTTTAATGTTTCATAACACATGCAAATTACTTAACTGATTTTTTTTTATCATGCAACACATAAATACTAAAAAATTCAGTTTTCTAACTTTAATTTAAAATTAATAATTTCAACCTTAAAATAAGCAATAATCTTAACTGTTTCAAACTTTAAATTGAATTATCTGCAAATTCAAAATTTTTTAGCTTAAAAAAACTATAATTTAATTCTTTTAAAATCAACTTTTTTTAAAAAAAAAAACTTTGTATTAATATTAACAATCCCCATAGAAGTATAGGTTATCAAAATAGTAGTCAATTCCATGAATATCAGAAATTGTCATGAAATTAAAACAAATTACACAATGCAACATTCAAAAATGGAATTTTCAGAAGGAAATAAAGTAATTTTGAGAATAATGGAGCAACGAATAATCTAATTAATCATTTTCACTGAAAGAATTCCATATAAAGTGAGTTGACACTTACTTTTTTTATCCTAAAGAGTATTTATAAAAAATGTTGCTAAATGCTTCGAATTTTAAAACTTTTTAAAAAGTGAAAAAATAAAAAAGAGCAGTTAAGTGATATTTTCATTGAATCGACTGGATAAAACTTCATTTTTGGTTGATATTAAAATTTTTTATATTGGCACCACAATAAATATCATGTGGTGTAAATATCTTAACACCACATGATTTGATTCCCAGCACCACGAGGAAAATTACTTACCCTTGCTTTTCAACAGAAACCGTTTTTTAGAAGTAACGCTTCACGTTTTGGTTAGTAGATGACAGTATAGACCGCATAAACTGCTGAATTTCCTGTTTTCATCAGTTTTCAAGCAAAGTGGCAAAGATAAGCACATGTTTTTTTTCTATTTTTCAGTGTAATTATGAACAAAAATATGTTAGAAAGTTTTTAATTATAGTTTGTGTACCTTAAACGTAAAATAGCTAAATTTTATTGAGTGTTTAGCAAATTATTGAAAAATATTTTTAATTGTACAAATTTATATCTGGTGGTAACATATTTATCATTACCTGCTAAGAGATTTTAGAGCTGGTTACTTTACCACTGCATAGATAGCAACTGATTCATTCTTTTCAGAAATTCATTTCGCTTAGCATATTACTTGATTTATATATTTATAGTTAGGCTTGTACTTATATATTACACCATAAATAAATATTTTATTAACATTGGAAACCATGATTCAGAGGAAAATCACAATATTTTATCAAGAAAATATTCAATCTGATTCAGTGGATAATTTCCAAGTTACTGGTAATTTATTGAATAAATAACAATAAATCAAGTCAAATAAGAGTTTTTAAAATATAATATTAATTAGAAAACATTTTTTTAGATTGTATGAATAGTGATGACGGTGATGATACATTAAATTATCCTGACTTTTTGCCAACAAATGATGTAAATGTTGAACCAAATAGTGATTCAGCAGATGAAGAAACTCTTGAGGATTTTATTCATATTGAAAGGTATTTATGGTTAGGAAGCCAACAGCCAAAGGTTATACCAAACTTTAACAATCCTGACCAGTCTACACATCAAGGTTTCACTAGGCTATCACAACTAACTGAATGTTTGAATAGATATTTTGATTCTAAAATAATGAAAAAAATTATGGGTGAAACAAATTTATACTCAATGCTAAAAAAATGATAAAAGCTCGACTACCCTCATGGAAGAACTTCACGCTTTTTTAGGAACATTAATTATGATGGGAATTTATAAATTCCCCATTTTAGAAATGTGCTGGTCTTCACACGCTTTTTTTAATAACCAATAAATATCGTCAATAATTCCTGTAAAGAGATTTAAAAAAATCATATTGAATCTCTATGCTAATGATAATCTAGAAGCTGTTCCTAGAAATGAGCCAGGATTTGACAAATTGTACAAAGTGCATCCTTTGATAACCCAGTTTGAAAAAAAATTTTTTTCTGGAAGAGTATTCAAACTCTTCTGTACAATCTATTAACGAAATGATGGTAAAATTCAAGGGAAGGTCCACCATAAAGCAATATATGCTAGGAAAACCCATATAAAGAGGATATAAGATTTGGGTTAGGTTATATGCATCTAGTGGTTACCTCTATCAATTTGATGTTTATACAGGAAAAAAGGTAACATTTCTGAATTATTGGGATATAGAGCGGTAACAAATCTTATTAATGATTTGCACCCTATTTCTCCTATTAGTGGTTTTGGATAATTTTTTTCACATCAGTTCCACTGATGGGAAAACTGTTTTCAAGAAACATACGCCCTTGGTACAATCAAAACTGATAGAAAATTCCTTCCTGAACCCATGAAGAAAAATAAAAAATACCAAAAAAGTGAATCACTGATGTTGATATGTAGAGACATTGTTGTAGTGCAATGGTGGGATACTAAAGTTGTTTCTCTTCTTTAAACAGCTCATAATATAAATTAAATGACAGAAGTTAGAAGAACCCAGAAAGACGGATCTAAAAAGAAAGTTGCTTGTCCAAAAGCAATTGCAGATTATACAAGAAATAAGGGAGAAGTGGATAAATTTAATCATTTGAAATCTGCATATAACTCAAGCAGAAGATCAAAGAAGTGGTGGCATGGGTTATTTTACTTTCTTTACATGCTAGTTTAGTAAATGGGTTTATAATGTACATGGATAATTATAATATAGAAAGAAATTCATCTAAAAGTTAGGTAAAGAATAGCTCGTGAGTTAATAGGAGGATTTTGCAATGAAAAGCAAAAATTGCAATCAAACTGGCTTTCAACAAAAAAGGAAATTGGGCTTTCATAGGAAATCTGAACAGCTAATGTTGGAACACACATGCCAGAAAAAAGGAGCAACCTACAGGAGGTTCAAACATAGTAGCATTAAAATTAATATGAAACAAACAAAAATGTTATGTTTAACATGTAATGTTCCATTTTGCGCAGCTCTTTGTTTTATGTTGTTTTACTAAAATAATTAGAAATAAAACATTTACTAATATATATTGTATTTGTTTTTTACCTCTTTATTTCCTGTGTAATTAATATACCTTCATTTTGAAATATCTAATAATAAAAAGTTTATGCAAAAATGCATATGCATTTGTGAAATTATTTACATTCTATATATTTTTTCTATTGACCAAGTCAGTAATAAGACATTGCTTGTATTGGGCAGTGGTAAACTTGCTACCACACCTATAAACAAATTACAACAAAATTTAAAAAATATTTTTTGGTCATAAATGAGCTTACTTTCTTTAATAAAATATAGCATAAAATTTTTTAAAAAATGACTAGTGACTGTTAAAGGGTTAATGTCTTTTATCATACTCTGGCCAACCAACATTTAAATTTTTGAAAACTGTAGAATTATAATCTTCCTAAGCTCGAATACCAAAGCACAAAATATACATTAAAAATAAAATTTAGTTTTTGAATGAAACAACTCTGTTGTATCTTGTTAGAAATAAACATGAGGTAAAAGATACAAAAAAAGCTTGTACAACTGTAAATCATATATTCATGCAAAATAAAATAAATTATTGCATAAAAAAAAGAATTGACAAATGCAACTTAAGTAATTGAAAAAAAAAGTTTTTTTTAATCAACAAAAATATAATGCATAGATCTATAACTGAAAAAAAGCAAATATTGCAAAAATATTTCTTGTATTAAATAATGCAATAAAAAGCAAATTTTCTAAATGTTTTAAGAATTTTTTTCTGTAACAATCAGATTGAGAAATTACGAAATATTTTTAATCATTGCCAGTGGTAGATTTAGTCACCAAATATTTATTGCTATAGTAAGGAAATTTAAATATTTTTATATAATGGTATTAACAAAATTGGATGCCGTCTACACTGTCCAGTGGTCAGAGTGCCTGGCTGCGGATAGGGAGGTCCTGAGTTTGAATCCCAGTTCGGGAATGCACACACTTTCTCTGTCTATCCTGTCTTTGTATAAATGGTTGCCTACCCTATAATCAGGTACCTATGACATGTGTGTACTGAGGAAGTCAGACTCCACAACAAAATATGGTTCACAAGGAAAAGTGAAGCAGCGCACCCCATAATGTCAGCTTAGCTGGCACAAGACAACAAAATTAGACATATTAAAAATGCTATCCATATTTTCAATACAAAATGTTTTATAAACAAAAATTCAGAATCTAATTATATTAAAAAAGAAAGAAAAGGAAACAGTAATTAATAAAATATATATAAAACAGGAAGCATAAAATTCAGAATATCATTTAACACAGTAGGTTGGTTGGTCGGGTTTTGTGGTGCAAGGTACAAGAGAGGACAAGCTGTGCCAAAACTATCATTTCGTGTAATAATTATTTTGTCACCTAAGATGGTAGAAAACATGTCTTCTTTGGTATGCATATAAATCTAAAAGAATTCCATTAGATAAGAATCTAAAAGCTTGCAGGCAGCGTCTCTTATCTATACTTAAATATTTTCCACTATTTTACATTTGCTCACTGAACTAAAGGCATTTAGTGTTTGGAGCAATGTAATTATATGAATGATTTACCATTAAATGTTTATATCTAGCAGCATCCAAATCTGAATATTATCTATGTCAACAAAGTCTGAAAATAAAATAGTTTATCAATGACATTTTTCAGGTTTTGCCACCATTAAAGCTTCTGTAATACACTTCCTAGCAACCACAAGAAGGTATTTTTAAATTCACAATGCAATCCATTAAAATACCATTGAGAAAAGAACATGGTTCATATTGCTTTGTCTACTAGTGAATAGGATTTCAGCTAAACTGAGTATTATGGTCCCAGCTTGCGAAGCGTGAAAAAACACCAGTCTCAGCGAAAAGTCGACAAATCTGGTAGAATTTGGTAACCTTTTTCCCTTGCCAAAACATCACCAATAACGATTAGTCTCCAAATAGAGTGTCTGAATGTCTCGCCCCTGCACATCCCAAAAATGCTCACCATTTTTATTTTGGATATATGAGATGTAAAGCGATGTAATTTAATTCCTGTCTTTTCATATTTATATTTTATTTAACTTTGGATGTAATGCAGAATATAAATATTGTCTTTTATTTTCACATTTTTTATTTCGGTGTGGATAAAAAACTGGAATTTCAATCCTGTCAATTCATTTTGCATTTTGTTGTGGATATAGTGCCAGAATTTCAATACTGTCTTTTACATTTGTTTTATATTTCGCTGTGAATATAGCACCGGAATTTCAATCCTGTCTTTTATATTCATTTTGTATTTCGCTGCGGTTATAGCATCAGAATTTCAATCCTGTCTTTATATTCAATTTGGAGTTTGCAGTGCGTGTAGAGCACTGTATGAAAAATAAAGGTAAGAATTTAATTTTAATTATTTTCTGCAGGCATAGAATTCCTAGAACTGTATGTTAAGTATTTAAATTTCCAATAATGAACGAAATTACAGAATCTATTTTTTAAAATTACTCTAGGTTTGTTTACTCTTATGTAGTAATGATTCGTAACATTCTATCTTTAATAACTGAAATTATTATTTTATTTTTAACTAGATATTAAATGTGATTATTTTCGCTACTTTATTTCATTTAATTTTAATTCTGAAATATTTTTAAAAAGAATCTTTAATCAATTCTTATTACGATTACTGTTCTCTTGCATGCAGTTAGGTTTAGCAATTTGAAATCTGGACGAAACTCCACTTTATTTACTTGATTATTATTAGCTTATTTAGTGTTAGGTGGGGGGAGGAAGAATCCTCGATTTCTTATGCCAATTGACGCACACTCTGGGTTGCCAATTTAACATTTAATTTCCAATACCTCTGTCTCCTCCGCTTGGCGAAAAAAATTTTCGCCAAATTCGCCGAAGTGAGACTGTAAAACTCAGTTTTACCAGGATTTCTTAAATCTTATTGCGCCCACTAAATTCAATATTAGAAAAAAATGAAAATAATTGGGAATTAATCCTTATAAAAATTTTCCAACACCATAATTAATAAATCACATGGCAGTGAGGAATGGAAATAGCGATGTAGCAAACCCAGTTTGTTTCTGCACACATTTAACTGTGCTAAGCATAATCAATGAAAACAAAACATAGCAAATGGTACACTTTTAATAGAAAAATAACTAAAATTTTTTTAAAGATAAACAATGTTTAAATGATTATTTGATGCTGATAAACAAAAAATCACTTGCAAAATGGTTATGTATTCTACCATCATGTGGAGAAAAAAAGAATACAGATATAACTATGATATCAAAGCATATATCTCTTTTCTCATTATATTTGTGTCAAGAATTCTTGATGGTTGAATATTGCTCCTGAATTAATCATCAACCCATTGCTGGAGTAAAACTGGCTGAATAACTTAAAAATTATAAAATCTTTTTCTAATGTTAATATCTGTAAAAGACAATTTATGTTCTTATTATGAATAAAAGTTTATAAAATATACACAGTTTTATCAAATGATAATTCTAATTAAAAAAATAGTTAAATGTTGTAAAAAAATATATTTTTTATCTGTGTGATAAAAATTTCATTGTTAAATTAACATTCAAATTCTAGTTCTTTAACATTAAATTTGAATAGTTCCGTGTAACTTTAATTTTTAAAAAACAATATTTTTCAACAAAATAAAAGCTAAGAAATTGAATTGACATGATTGTAAATTGTTTCAAACTTAAATAGCTCTATATGCATTTTCAAAAGGATACATTTTTACTTCAATTAATCTTTTATTATTTACCTAATTCAATTGCTCGATTATCATCACAAACAGAATCAAGTTAAATTAAAAATTTATAGTAAAGGATCTTAAAATCTAAAAACTTGCCTTTATTTAGTTTGTTTCACTAGTATTCTTCCCTGTACTTAACCCTGAGTTAGGTTTTACTAGTTTAGTGGAAACAGCTGGATAGCAGTTTTTATAATTTAGAACCAGAGAGTAAACATAAGAATAACAACCTAAAAACACTAAAAGTGACAAACTGGATGACCTTATCAAAAAATAGAGGGTCCTGGTATGCACTTCTGAGGAAGGCAAAGGCCCACCCTGGGCTGTCAGGTTAATGAAGAAGAAACAAAAGAATTCCCAATATACTTGATTATATAACTTTTTCTATTCCTTAAATCTTTACATACATGTGTATAGTACTTCTTATGGTCGTTAATTAGTGACATTCAAGAAACTGGTTATAAAGCTTTGGTATTTTAAACCTAATTTAAGAATATTGAAAATCAGAATGATTTTATGGAACTAATAGGGTATCCCCCTCTATTGGTGATCACTGCAATTTTTTTCATTGCTAAACGTCGATGAAAAATAGTAGCAACCCAGAATGGGTACCAATTGGCGTAAGAAACCGGGGTTTTCCACGATTTCGAATTCCTAGGCCTAACTCTACATAAGAAAACAATAAAATCATGTAAATAATCCCCCCCCCCCAATTTCAAATTGCTCAACATAACAGTATATAAGAAAACAGTAATAGTTAAGAGAATTAAAGATTCGATTTAAAATTTTTTCAGAATTAAACTTAAAGGAAATAAAGCAACAAAAATAATTACATTTAATAACATCTAGTTAAAATTAAATAAAATAATAAATTTCAGTGATTTAAGATATAGAATGTTACAAACCATTGCTACATAAATGCGCCAATCCTGTACGGGCCTGTACCTCATATTTTTTTTCACTTCGGATGTAGCTCTGAATATAAATATTTGTCTTATATTCACATTTTTTATTTCACTGTGGATATAGTCCCGGAATTTCAATACAGTCCTTTATATTCGTTTCGTATTGCGCTGTGGGCATAGCGCCGGAATTTCAATCATAACATTTATATTCGTTTTGTATTTCACTATGGATATCGTGCCAGAAATTAAACTCTGACTAAATATGAAAATACAGGATTTAAATTGCAGCGCTTTACATCCATTAAAAAAAAACAAAAACAAACAAGGCAAAAATACAAATTGTGCTAAAATGCGAAGTGAAACTAAAAATGCTGTTGCCACTGAAAATAAGCATATATATGATGTAAAACAAAACCTAGCAGCTAAAGAACCTGAGAAGTAGCAAAAACTGAATTTGGCAACACTATAATAAAAACAAAGACTGTTAGATTTGGCGAGAAATCACTCAGAGGGGGATATCATACTTACACCCAAAAAGAATGTTTAACATAAATGGTATGTTTTCCAAATCCTCCAATGCCCAAATAGAAAGAATAAAATTGAATTGGAAAATTTTGAACTTGTGTGTGTAGTTTTTTATGAATCACTTACATAATTTTATAAAAACAAATACCTCATGCTACTTTCAGACAACAGAACCGTACTGATTTCAGTGAAATAATAAAAATATCAAAAAACTGCAAGATTCTTATTCAAATGAATCAAGTAGTAACATTTACAGGCAAAGATTTATTTTCACAATTGTAAAATGTGTTACAATTTCATACCTGCATGAAAATTAGTTTTCTTAATATTTAATGGTACAAATAAAGTATCAATATGGAGAAATATATTTTTTGTATATGTTCTAATTTTTTTATGGATATAATTAAATTCTACTGTAAAACTAAAATCTACCAAGGGTAAATATTTATTCTCAAGATAATTATGTATAGCTTAAAATTTGGTTTTACAGCTTAAAAACTTATTACTGACATTCACTTATTAATAAAACAATGTTTGAAGAAAATTTAAAAACATATCTTAAAATATTTCACTCCTCTTGCTATTATAACGCTTGTTGAAAATTCTAATTTAAATTATCTGCAAACAAAACTAAAACTAGTTGACTGCAACAGTTTTACCTTAATCTTCCATTAAAATAGTTAAAGCAATCATGATTTATTTACAAAATTAATTTAATCAAGGTAAGGATTTGTAACTGAAACAAATAAAAGCCTACAGAAGAAAATCAAGATGTTTTATTAATGCTTTATAGTTTTATTAAGTATTCTCAAATGTATTCAAATTAATAAATGTTTTCATTTAATATATAATTTTCAAATCTGACAATATCAATAACTTGGTGACTGTATAATAAAGGTAAAAAATTCATCTCACACTAATTAATTTTACAAAATATTTATGTATGACATTATATTAATTCATAATTTATATAATATATACATTTCTATTTTAAAATAATATTTTGTACAATGTATTCAATAAACTTAAAAAGTTTTATTTCTATAAAAACAGTATACTTTGTATTTAAACATTAAATAAAATTTACGTCACAAAATAAATCTAATTTGTCATGAATTATTACTTATAATTTCCATTCTTCAAATTAAAATCAAGTGATGAATAAATAAGAACTTTAATATAAAATTTTTAGATTTAGTTAATTTATCATGATTTTCTTTTTAAATCTTAAATATACACTGCAATCAATAAAATTTACAAGAAAATATTTTTACTCGTACAATAAACTTACAAATCTTCAAATACTTCAACTTTTATGCCACAGAAATCTTCAGTGTTTAAACTGTCTTCATTACATTTTTCTATTTCACTAATTTGCAACTTATTCTTGGCATGCATCATATAATGTCTAGTGAGTGCACCACACTGTGTAAAACCTTTATGACATATATCACAAATGTGATGCCTTTGTTTTGTGTGTGTAACAAAATGTCTATCTAGAACAGATTTAAATAAAAATCCTTTGTTACATACACTGCAATGATGAGGTCTCTCGTCTTTATGCATCATTGAATGCTGATGAAGACGCCACTTGTCAATAAAACATTTACCACAAATATCACAGCTAAATGGTTTCTCATCTGTATGAATTAAACTATGTGTCTTGAGATGTGCTTTCTGGCCGAAAGCTTTTTCACAAATTGTGCACTTATGAGGTTTCTCTTTAGTATGCGTCATATGATGTCGTTGTAGATTTCTTTTTTCAGGGAACGTTTTGAAGCAAATTGAGCATACATAAGGATTTTCTGCAACTAAAACATCAGGATCATCAATATCTAAGCCATCACTATCAACATAACGTCGCCTCTTTTTCTTAAAATGTATTTGACAATGTTTTTTAAAATTGGCACTTTGATTGAAACTTTTATTACAAGTAGAACACACATAAGGTTTCTCATTAGTATGAATTCGATAATGTCGTCTTAAATCACTTTTCACACTGAATGCCTTTTCACACACATCACATACATGTCGTTTTTCTTTCGTGTGACTAAGTCGATGCCTCCTTAAATTGCTCTTATGACCGAATGTCATACTGCAGAACTCACATCGGTATGGTTTCGTATGAGTTTCATAATGGCGACGAAGTAAGGATACATTTCCAAAGCGACTACCACACTCTTCACACTGGTAAATTTGCGGTTCTACATGCGATAATATATGCATATACAAATCCTTAGGAGCACATTTATCACCGCAAACATAACATTCATCTCTGTCTTCTTTTTTAATGGATTTATTAGTATCCACCTCAACCGACGCTTCTATATCCAAATCCATTTTTAACTTCTGTAAAATAACTTCAATAAGTCAAAAGTTTAACACTAAATAATAATTCAACTAAAATTATCAGATAATTTTAAGGAATAATAATTTAAATAATACGAAGAATTTAAAAACGAACGAAATACTTGAACTCCAATCTTCGTTCATAAAGTCATAATATCAATACATCAATGAAACTTTTGCAATTGCGGACACAGGTACAGTGATACAAATAGATTTGTCATGCTGATCAAAAACATTGTCCATTGTGCAATCATATGGATGCTGCTCACATCAAGAATTGCCCTGAAGTTTTAAAGTTTATGACTGACAACTCCTTTGAGGCTAATAAAGTCAGAGGCAAGCGATGGGGGGGGGCAAGGGGGCTATCATGCCCGGACGCAGCTTACAGGGGGGGGGGAACCAAATCATTTCGAAGATAAACAAATTTTTTTAGAAAGTTTCAATCTTAGTTTTATCATAATATCAATTTTATTCGGAGAAATAAATTTTGCATTTTATAATTATTGTGTAATTGTCATGCCCAGGAAAAAAAAGTGCCAGGGAAGAATCAAATTTGGAAAAGAGAAGAGTTTGTGTTGATAAGAAATGAAGAGCTGCTGGAACTTGCCATAAACGAAACTCTTACTCTTACATTTCCATATTAATAATAATTTTTCATAGTTTAATTCTTTTTAAAAATTGTATTCTTTTAACCATGCTTTCAGTTTTCATTTCTTAATCAGTTAGATAATCGGTTTTCATTCTTTTCATCCTTTCCTTTTTAAGTTTTATACTTTGCTCAAAGTTTGTGGTACTATTGTTTTGTACAAAAAATCTTGTGTTGTTGTTGTTGTTGCTAATCCCAGATGATCAAGCAATTCTAGACCATCTCCATAAAACCCATTATGGGGAAAAGAGCAGCTTTGATTAGTCCGAAGACCTGGGGCACCAAAGGTAGAAGACTGACTTAGCCCCTAGAGCCTGCTAGCTTTAGCTGACATGATGGAGTGGCCTTCACGCCTAGGGTAGTTCTACCAGGAGAATATACTCCTGACGTACTTCGCCCACTCCACCCAAGAACACCCTCCCGCCACGTACAAATCTTGTAAGTGTGTAAATAGCGAAAATATCTTAATTTTTTTTATAAAATTTCTGGAATTGGTCAGTTTCATTTTTATGCATATGAGAAGTTTTCATTTTAATATAAAACTATTTACTAAATTATTTGTGTCAATGTTATTTGGTAATTTTTGGATCTATTAACTCAGGCAGATTTCAAAAAAAAAAGCTCGTGAAAAAAAATTGTTTAATTTTGTGAATACACCAAGATTCACAGTGCCCTATATGAGTACTAACTGTTACACAGGTTTTCTAAATCAAGTTATACAATAAAAATGATAATAATAATATTAATAAAGCAAATACGTTTGTTTTACACAAAATAAAATTTAAAAAAATCTTCAATGAATATTTCCACTGGACCCCTCTGGATGTAATAATTATTCAAAAATTCAAAAAGTAAATTTTTTTGATGAAATATTGTTTTAAAATATTATTTGAGTTGCTATTTTTAATTTCTCATAAGAGATTAAATCATTTTATTTCACAAGCAGTATTTTCGTTATTATTTTTGATTTCCTTTTAAAATAAAAAAGTGAAAATTTAATCTTATTTTGACTACAATAACGTAATAAAAAATATTCGCAAATAAGGAAATTTCGTATAGCTGAAATATTATTAATAAAAACTTGTAAGATTTTAAATATGCTAATAACAACAGAAAAATCTGATTTTACTTATATTATCAAGAAGCGTATAGAAAGATCAGTTCCAGTTGATATTTTTTTAATACTTTGTAAAATTATATTATCCTCCCATTGCCCCCTAAATAAAAATAAAAGTAACCCCGTATATTTTTATTTCAGGCTTTATAGTAGCCTTTTAGTCTAGTGTCACGTCATACTCGTGAAAAAATTTCTGCTGAAACGTGTTTCCTCTTAGCGGCTCCCTTTGTCCAAAATATTGTGTCCGGCATCAGAGTGACCTTCAAAGAAAGTGGGGAAATTTTTCATAAAATAGCACTACAATATGCCGCGTAACGACTTGTCTTCCTGGAATCGAAATGGATTCCAGGAAGACAAGTCGTTACATCATCGAAGACATCGGATGGAGAACTAATTACTTCCAAATTCCAATTACTTCCACTTCCAAAAGAGAAAACAAGTAAATTTTCTTTCCTTTTTATTGTTCACACGGTTAGTATTTCATTTCTTCCCAAACATCGCTTCATCGGAAACAAAAATATAAACTTTTGAAAATCTGGAGTTTTGACATTTAAAATATCATTGCCGTTAGATGTATTTTCTATCTACTATGTATTCTTTCGATTTGAATATTTATTTCATATTTTTGCTGGTATAAATATTTACTAACACATGCTTGTACAGTTTTGAAAATTAAATATTAAATTACTTAAAACTATTCATTTAAAAGTAATTTATTTAATATTTAAATGTTTTTATTCGGAGAAATAATTTTACTTGACTCGTAATTTTTTTTTGGCTTTAGATTAAAATTTTACGTTGAAAAATTATTTTTTCAAATGGTAAAATTTAAAAATCTATAAATATTTTTTCTCTTTTTACATGTTTTCCCCCTTTTTGTATGCATAAATATACAGAATATATTTTTCTATTAATTAGTACAATTTATATAAAAGTAAATCTTTTAACTGGAAAAATCCTTCAAGAAATTTATAAAGAAATCGTACATATTTTTTACCCTATACAATAAAATTTTAAAAATTAAGATCATCTTTAAATGATATAAGTTTATTGAAAGAAAATTTTTTATGCCACTTAAAAATAATTCTGAAGAGAAATAAATTTTTATTTTAGTAAAAATTAGCCCTTATTTTAATAATAAAATGTATTTCAATATCTTAAGGAAATAGAATTATTACATGCCTCAAAAACGCGAAGGAAATTTTCACTAATGTGATCACTAATTGAGAAAATTTCCATAAATAAAATTAGGCGATATAACAATTAAAATATATTTTTTATTTCAGCACTTGTAATTCTTGATAATAATTTGAATCACTTAAAAACTTGAAAAATGAACATAGAGTGTATCAGTTTTGAGAAAAAATTATTTTTAATAATATAATATATATTGTTTGGCTAAAAATTTCTGATATTATTAAATATACACAATTTTTTTATTTAAATTTATGCGTGTTTTTTTTAAATTGACATAATTTAGTTATCTACACTGGAATGAGATGAAGACGTCTAACAAATGTCTTCTGGTTTTGGTATCAGAAAAATTGGTTTATATTATAAGAATGAAATATTCATAAATTATTAATATAACATTTTGTGATTTAAGTTTTTTACAATAAAAATAATTTTGGTTTACATTAATGGTCTGAATGATATAATTTAAAAAGCTATTTTAAATGCGAGAAATTTCTCATGAAGTTAAAGTTGTTTTTCACTAGGATTTTTCTGAGATAAAAAATGAAAAAAATTTTCAGTTTAATCTGTGGTAAATGAAATGTTTAAAAAGGTATCATTGCGAAAAATCAGGTGAGTCTATCCTAATTAGGAGTGTTAAGTCTTACGCAATTATTTTTTCTTCAATAAATAGCTAAAGTTTGTAAAGTTAGTAATATTATAGAATTTTTGAAAATTTGAAAAGATAAGTTATAGCATACGTTCAGCACCTCACGATCAACAATTTGCAGAATCTTTCATAAATAATATAATGCACAATTAATAGGGAATAAAAATGTTTAATTGCTTCAATTGGTTAAAAGCTAGAAATACTTTTATTTATTTCTACATCAATTGCAAGCTATAAACGTTCATTCAGCAAATTAAAATGAATTTTGGCGTATTTGTGATCCACCATGAGTCAAAACCGTCTAAATGTTGTAACATTTTTAAGAACAGAAAAAGAAAAGTTTGAAACAATTAACTTTGATTAAGTAATAAAATAATTGATCAATTCGCTTCAGCAAAGGCAAGAAAAATATTAATAGTGCATTATATTAGATTACAAATAATTACATCTACTTATATCTATAATATGAAACGAATTATTTCATGATTAAAAACTTTTTTTGTTTTTAAAATAATTATATATATATATATATATATATATATATATATATATATATATATATATATATATATATATATATATATATATATATATAGTATATAAAATACAAATAATCTTTTTATAATTAATTCTAAATCACATTTGTTCAATTATTCTTTTGACTCTTTTCCGAAACCATTATAATTATTTTTTTATTTAGAATTGAATTTTGTTTCAAATTTAAAGCTTACCCTGAGACTTTTAATATATTTTTGATTATTTTATAGTAAGTACAATATAGTAGGTTATCATTTATATTGTATTCTTATTAGACAAGTATACTCGATTTATATTATAATGTATTATATATAGTTATATTTTAGTATACTCTTATTACTTAATACATTTTATTCCCAGATTTATATTGTATTATTTGTATTTTTTTAAGGGGGCGCCAAAAAAGGTATCGTACCCGGGCACCAATTATGCTCATCATGCCACTGACTAAATGACTTTATTCTTGATTTTATACTTGTTCATCTTTTTATTGGGTGCTTGTCGATTAATGGCAGAATTGCCGAGGACGGGCGAAGGAGAAAAATATTTCTAAGAGGTAACATTGCATTAACATTATGTGACGTCGCTTCTCTGCTCCACACACTATTCCTGACTTCCATCGAGCGACTGCAGTTGCTACATTTAGAATGCTGACTGGTCACGACTGTCTGCGTGCCCATCTCTTCCATTTTAACATTGTGGACTCCCCTGCGTGCTCTCTTTGTATGTCTGAACATGTAATGATGTAATGATTGCTTCACATTTGGACGAGTGCTCTGCACTATCTGTTTTTTCTTGTCGTGTTGCAAGATATTGGAGAGCCTGTTGTTTAATGGCCTAGTGGCCAAACGACAGAAATTTGTAAATAATAAATAATAACATTATGTGACGTTACAGTAACTCTAAGGTTCTAGTAGCTAAATCATCATCTAAAGAATGTTAGAGATTTCTAAAAGGTTTATTAAAATAAGTGAAAGGTATAAATTTTAAATGTTGTTAATCTGTAAACATGTATTAATTTTTGCACTGCATTTAATATTAGACCACTTTTCTGCAAAAATTTTATTTGTTTTCTATATTTTCTTAGCAAGACTTTAGTTGGTTGGTTGGATTTCCTGGCGCAAGGTCAAAAAAGGACAAGCTGCGCCGAATCTTTGCATTTAAAAAGTAATCTAATTTAATTACTTATTAAAATGTTGAAAACACAAGCAAAATTATAATAAAAATAAGACACAAAAAATTGTGTAGATAATTAATTTAAAATCAAAATTTTAAATTTAAAAATACATAAATAAAATTAATTTAAAATGCAAAAAATACATTTTAAATAAACTGGAGAAAACCTATTGCCTTTAAAAATGTAAAATTGATTCTATTTAAAGGTTATATCAATAAATCAAATAACGTTAAAATGTGTTTTAAAAAATTGTAAGCGTTCATTGTTAAAATCAGGACATGAAATTAAAACGTGATAAATTGTATAAAATTCGTCACACGCGTTTCACACCATGGATTCAATTCATATAGAAACAAATGTCTTTGTGTGAAACGTATATCTGATATGAAAGTGAGTCAAAGGAACTTCAACACTTCGTAAAGATAAGTAATACCAATAATGAAGTGAGGGTTGGAAAAATAGTATGTAGTATATAGACGACCTGCAAGTTCCACGATTTCTGCCAAAGACCATATATAAAATTTTATGTACCCTTTCTCACATCTGAAAGTGAAACCGATTGTAAAATTAGATTTGCTTCCCTAGTAGCAGAGGCTCAATGATATTACAGTGGCCATTTACCAGTTTCATTGGTAACTCACTTTACACCGAATTTTTTCAGCTGTCTGTGCCCAGTAACTTATACATGAATTGGTCACTGTTTTTTCTACGGCACATTTTGCACGACACCGTCGTCGGCTGCTGATAGAGTGGTCGCTAGACGGTGGTTGCAGCATTTACCATTGAAATTGAAGGAAAGTAGTATCATGCGCGGACTTGTTAATAAGTTTACACATGCGGGGCGGCCATATCTGAAAATCGTTGTGTTATATATCTTTTCTGTATGTTTATCTAAGATCTTGAATAAAAACATCATTTTTAACAGAATAATTTAGTAAGTACAATAATTCTTTTAAATAAAAAAAAGGTACATATCTTTGAAATATCTATTTATTTAATTCTATCACGTTGTTTGTTACGAAGCTAATTTTTATTTTATGTTCGTAAAATTTTGTCAAAATAAGCATTGCAAATAATAATCTATTTTAAATAATATGAATTAATTTTAGTGTGAAATTTTACTTAAGTTTGTTCATTGTTTCAGGTGTTGAATCCATAGTATTAATAGTTTGCGATGGTTATGAAAATTAAAAACCAGTAGGCACATTAAAGTGCTATATTGATAAATTTTTTTCTATATTTTTGATGTGTGTTATTTTTAATTAGATTTCTTTTTTGTTACTTGTATTAATATGTGAAGTTTGGCCATGAATAGGTTAACATTTTCATATGAATTTAGAGATTTAAAGTTTTATTTCAAAAGGAATAAATTTCTTGAAATCGAATCTAATGTAAAAATCCATCTTAGTGATAAATATCAGGATAGATTATATATTATCTTATTGTAAAGGTTTTCTATAAATTCATAAATAACAAATGTATATAAGTAATTTCTACATTTTAATAAAACTTCAATTCAATAAATAAATAATAAAAAAATTAAAAAAATAAGTTTTAATTATTCTTTTACATTTGAAATTTAATCATGTTTATGTAATAATTGATTTTGATACAATAATTCCCATGATATATTACATAAGTCCATGTTTTTGAAATCAATTTCTAGCATAGAGCAATGTACAGTTTGTGTATTAATAATAGTTTTTGTACTTAAATAAATGAATAATGAAGAGTTTTATGTATAAATTTATACAAATAAATTATTATGTTGAACAGAAAGTAAAAAAGTTACTTTTCCATTATACCCCTGCTTATGAACCCAAATATATAGTTTCGGATCAACAGTTAATGGGTTTGCATGCCACCTTGGGCTTGGATATTGGTTCAGAATCCACTTTAAAACATAGGTCCTGGTCTAATTAGTCTCACATGTATAAAATGTAAATAAATAGTTTGTATTATTTTTAGTATTTTCTAAAAATGCAAACTTTTTTGAATAATACATGATGAAAATGGAATATTTAGGACACTAATTTAGGATTTTTTTCTTTCCCATTATTGGGACTATTGATGGGGTATAATGGAAAAGTACCATAAAAAATATTGTTTTAAGTACTGGTATTTTATAAGCTGGAGAACTTAATTGTTAATTGGGCTGGGTTATAATTCTTAGCAAAACATGTCTATCTAAGATAAAATATGTCTTTCTTAAAATCTTAAAAATGATCTTGAAAATCTTAAAAAAAAGATCTTAAAAATGATCAAATCCTTATTGTGATAAAACATAAACTTATTTTTAAAGTTTAAATATTTTTAACTTTAATATACATTAAAAAATGGATATGAACTGAATAATCTTCTATAATTGGGGTGACTAGTTTATGTTTGATGATAAAATTCGAATCAGCAAACGAAAGTGGTAGAACATAAAACTAGAAAAATGTGCATAAATAATTTCTTGACTTGCATGGAAAACTATGAAAATAAATTTTTGAAAGCAGCTCTCCTCAAATTATAAATAGGAATTCCATATTCTGATTTCATTATCATTATGATGAATCTCGTGAAGTAAACTTGAAATAAAACTTCCAGCATTTAAAGCTTGAAAAAAAAACCTCTATTTCTAATATTAAATGTTTTGTTAACAATAAAATTATATTTTAAACTTAATCATTCTTTTTTTCTTCATAAAAATGATTAAAATTGCCTTTAGCTAGACATCATAAAAATTTGCATGTTACACAACAAATAGTGAGATTTCCATGATTTTTATCAAGTATCTAGGCTTTGATTGTAAATCATTGTTTTTATAGGATGAATTTTGATAAATATAAAAAAATGATAAACATAAAAAGAGAGCAAAAAGATTTCTACCAACAAAGTGGCTGATAACAATCTCTATAGTAAAAAAATAAAAATTCAGAAATCACAACAAATGAAAAATTTTACCAAATAAAAACAATTACCAAATATAACAAACATTTTATATGTGAAAAACTTACCAATTATTTTAATATACATTTGAAAAGTATAAAATTAATTAAATTTCATTGTAAATATCTTCAAATATTTGTAGAATTTATCAAAAAATGGAGATAAAACTGTATAGATGAGGAAATTGCATCAAATTAGTTAGATGGAAAAGTTTGCTCTGACCTTCTTATAAATCTCTGATTAGAATTAGAAGATTGCAGTGAAAATTCGTTGAAAGTTTCTTGTAGTTGCTATTTTTACTGCGGAAAGTTATTCTCTGGACGTAATTTGGTTATTTATATTTCACATCTATATTGTTATGTTCATTATAAACTTTATATTACATTTAAAATATTGAAAAATTCTATATATCTATAAATCTCATAAAAAAGAGTATATATATATATATATATATATATATATATATATATATATATATATATATATATATATATATATATATATATATATATATATATATATATATATATATATATATATATATATATATATATATATATATATATGAACCAAATTCTTTTTTTTGTAAAATCTGTTTTTATAGTTCAATTAAAATAATAATTATTCATTTTATTATTTTTTTCTATAATAAACAACAATTTTCATAGAGTGATACATTGATATATTATCTAATATAATAAATATATATTAAAAATATAATTACATGAAAAATAATTAAACCATACATTAATGCCACTGCATACCATGTGTAAATTTTTGTATTTGAAACTGGTACATATTCAAGTGTATATTTATATATTGCTGCAAAAACTATATTTAATGTAGATTTTTACTGTAATATATATTTTCAATAGAAATAATTCCAGAATCTTGATCTGGTTTTCATCTTTCATAGAATTTTTTAATAACATAATGCAAATTTCAAAGTAATTTAAAACATTTAAATAACAAAAATCATAAAGTTTCTATATAAAAACATTTAGTTGATAGATAATTAAGCACTAACATGAAGTAGGGTTCAGGAATTAAAACGTATGTTAAATTTTATATTTTTAATATTTTGTAATTTAAACGAGCGATCGCTTAATATCCTCAAGGTGTTATCAAATACATCTTGGGGTGCAGATTACACATCACTCCTTCGAGTTTATCAGTCATTGATTTTAACCCGCATTGACTACGGAAGTGTTGTTTATGGATCGGCTAGATCTTCCGTTTTAGGAAGGTTGGACACAGTTCATTACTCTGCTTTAAGGATATGTTCGGGTGCATTCCGCACATCCCGCGTCCAGAGTCTATACGTAATTTGTCAAAAATTCCCGTTTTACCTGCGACGAATGCGGCAATGTCTCAGTTATTACACTAAGATCATATCGACCTGTCATTATTCTATACTTTCCGTGATTCCTAACGCTTCTCTTAAGCGACTATATGATGCTCCTGCAATGATCATTCCTTCTTTTCTTACTCGAGCCTAATCAAATCTATGGCTTGCAGGCCTATGTGATATTCGGATAGAGACAATTGACCCTTTTGCTCATCCGCCTTGGTATGACGCAATAAATATCTTCATTTAATACCTTTGCTCGGTATATAAAATCAGACACAACACCTATTTTTTTCAACAGCTTTTCTTTTCTCATCGCTGTCAGTTTCAATCCTATAAATCTGCATTTCCAGATGGTTCTAAAACAGCAGGACATGTTGGCTGTGTTTTTATTAATAATACAGCTTTTAGTAACAGCCTACATTCGTCTTGCTCCATCTTTACAGTTGAAGCAACAGCAATCTACTAACGCTGCAGCATGTGATTACAGATGATTATAATCAACATTGTATATATACTGACAGCCTGAGTATAATAGAAGCTTTTAGAAACAATAGTTTCACATGTCATCCTGTTGTGTCGAGAATTTTCAGAGCATTGGATTCCCTTGCTGGCAAGGGATATGACATTGTTTTCTGCTGGATCCCAAGTCATGTAGGTCTTGATGGCAATGAGAAGGCTGATGCAGCTGCTAAATGCTGCATCATGGCCCATGTCTACCATCAGTTCATTTGCTCTCAGACGTGAGAAAAAGTGTATAAAATATTAATCCATATCGTCTTTGGCAGGAGTCATGGAATATGCAAGTCGAATAATAAATTGCGTGCCATATTTCCATACATCACCTCATTAACAGTTTTACCGTTACGAAGTGCTGTTGTCCGCTTGACTCGCCTTCGTATCGGACACATACGTTTTTCCCTCAGACATTTGCTTTTTAGTGAATTAAATCCTTGGTGTGAAACGTGTGATGAACCTTATACTGTGCATCATATTTTAATTTCATGTTCATATTTTAACCATTATTCGGGTCCTGGACTCCTCTACGTCAAGACGTGCCTAGCCACGCTCCACAGCTCTCCTGCTCTGGTACTGCACTTCTAGTAAATATTCCTTCGTGAAAACAAACAGCAGTTTTCACTGCTACCAAAAGACCGATAGGTTAAAAATTTTAATATCAATGGAAATCCAGAGGTTGGGATCCTCTGAACAGACACTTGAAGAATTGCAGGTTGTCCTGCAAGAAACTTTGGAGCTCAAGGCCTCAGATACTGCCAAACTTCAACAACAACCTGACTCTATAGAACTCAATCACAACATCGAATTGTGGGATCATCTGATCCAATCAGTGCAACGTGAAATGGAAACTGCAAAGTCCAACTCCAAAGAAACGCTAAAGACTACTAGCTCAGGTAGCTATACTGTTTCTGATCTGGCATTCCCCCTTCCAGTTAATGATAATGATAATTCCACTACTAATGCTAAAGTCATAAGCTAATGTTGCTGGAAATACTAACATTAAAAAAAAAGAAAAAAAGAACTTTAAAAAAGCCATCGGAGGAGTTTGTTCACCCAAAAAAAAAAAAACAGCTAAAGTTACATCGCAGGAACCTCCTGTTCCCGTAACCACAGCTAACTCATACGCTCAACTTGACTCCGCCCAGGAGACCGAGCCGACCACCACCATATCCCCCCTAGTTGAGGAGAAATTTCCGCCGGTACTCGCGAGATATGGAGAAGATCCAATTGAATTTATCCGTAAACAAAAAGAACATTTTAAATATGAATTTGAAACCAAAACTGCTGGGAGAAATCTCAAAATTTCAGTAAAACCTCCAGATGCTCACAGAGAGCTCACTAAGTTGTTCCATGACAAATCAATTGAGTACATACTCATAAAAAGTACAAACCAAAAACTGAAAAAATACTACTAATCTACTACAAATAAGCCATGAATCCTTCACTGAAAAAATCTACTACAAATAAGCCATGAATCCTTCACTTGAGGTAGAAATGACCTCCAAACCATCTTCTTCTGGTGAAAGTCAGGAAGCTATCCCTAGCATGACTGACTTTCTGACCAGATGGGACTGTTTCAGCAAGGCCCTATCTGCTGGAAATGTCATACACAAGAGGAAACGGCAGAGCATATCATTTACGAATGCGAGGCTCTATCCCTCTCTAGATTAAATTCTTTAGGCATCATCCATACTAGAGAGTTACACCTAGACTCCATTAAAGGGTTATCGGATTTTATTAATAAAGTGGGTGACCCGAGCAACTGGAACTAGGAAACATTGGGTTTGGAGTTAATGGTACAAAATGCTGATAAAAGCAGAGGTGCCCAATGACATACACACCTAACTCTAAGAAGAAGAAGAAGAAGCTAAATGCTAAATCACAGAACTAGCAAACCTATTCCTCTCTTCCTAATCACAATCTATTCTGAAACCGAAGGGGCTTCAATGTATAGAATAGACAAGCTATGCCACATCTCTGGAGTGACAGTTGAACATTACAGAGGAACCATATCGGTGATGCAGTGTTTCAACTGTCAGCAATTCTTTCACATGGCTGATACATGCCATATCAAACCGAAACGTGTAAAATGTGCAGGAGCATATAATATCAGGGACTGCCCCCATGATAAAGTGGAAACACCTAAATGTTCCAACTGCCAGGGTGATCACCCTGCAAATTACAAAGTCTGCCCCAAATTCCCAAAGCCAAAATCTGCAAAAATAATTAAATCTAACACAGTTAGTAAAAGCAATGAAAAAACAGCATTGTGAGACCTGGTGTCTCGTACGCGAGAGTCACCTCCCCCACCCCCACTCAAGAAATAGAACAAACTCCTCTGATGAGCAATACGGGATTAACCGAAGATTTTTCAGACTTATTACTCTTAATGAACGAAATTAAAACCATATTCAAAGGAATTCCAATTAAAAATCTTATTAAAGAACTAAAAGAAATTGAGTCCCCTATGGACAAGTTATTCAAGCTAACCCAATACTTTCAAGGTACTGAATAATTTATAAAAATATTTTTTTTAATATTTAAATACCATCTATCTAATTATAATATTATCCCACTATTATTTAGCATACTTCTAATAAATTCTATCATCATTAATATTAAAATTTAACATAATAAAACAAAATCTTTAAACAACTAAAATTCTTAAATAAGCCCCGCCCACTCAAGTTTTAACAACCAATAATATGCCAGTCAGATACAGCTATAGCTTACCAGTTCATTTACAGCTACAGTTGAGGGTGAGGGTCCTAGGACCCAGTTACCTTGAAATTCAGGCTGAGCCCAGCCGAAAGTGGATTTTAACCATTTACGTTTACATTTTTTTTAATACAGATATATTAACTTTACCTGATTTACTCGCGGAGCCACCCTACAGAAATCTATTTGCGTTTCTAAGAGTAATAGGTGTTTACAATATATTTGATTTAATTGTAAACTTTGTTATTGTATACATATACTTCTATATATATATTTGTGTATGTGTCTATATATATTTAGGGCTTTTTTAATTACTTCATATACAATTATTTTTATTTTTTAATGTTTTAATATTGCTTGGGTTATAAAAAATTGAAATCATAGTTTTGGCGCAGCATGTCCAATTTTGGACCTTGCGCCATAAAACCAAACCAACCAACCATCGTACCAGTGAAAGATCTTGAATACTTCATTAAAAATAAACTTTATAAAAAATTTCTGAAAGAAGATGATGGCTGGGATCCTAGCATTACCAGTGACGAGACATGGGATATCAGTAACAGCGGAATTTTATTCCGTACGTATATTGTTTCCCCAAGGCGACAATTGATCAACTGTAGAAAATTGAAGAATCATGAAATCCTTGAAAGGTTAGCCCTTTAGGCTTACAATTTAAAGGGGTAAAAAAATCGCAGAGAGTTGCACTTATGTGCCCTCTCTTCGATTCTTTTTCGACAAACAATTAACCAATTTTGAACACGAGAAAATTTTAGTCATTCTGGTTAGAAAATTTATTTTGCCATTGACCAAAGACTCTCAATCTCCAAAGAAAATTTTGTTTCCCATTGAAACTGTCAGTCTATGATTTTTCAACACGGCAATTATTAAAACAAGGATAATAAAGAATTCTTGTAACATCAAGATGTCAATAACATATTTTCAAGATGTTTTAAAATTTGTCATGAAATTCTTTTATTTGAGAATGTAGTTAGAAAATTTAATAAAGTAATTAATAGTCATCTCCAAATTAAAAAAAAAGTTATGGTAATTCAGAATTATAACCTACTTTTCTTGCTTAATGATTTCTCTTGAGAAAAAATTCCTTTTTACAAAAATAATTAAATCTTGAAATGGTTTTAAAATTTACACATGACAGAATTTTTACTAATATATTCAAACTTAGATTTTTGAGTTTGCAACTGTTGTAGTTTAGTGTTTTTGCTCTGAATAAATTAACTTACAGTAAATTGTAGTTATTTGATTCTTATTGTGTATTTAGGCATTCTAATCATAAATTTGAAGTAAAGCCCCTCCCTGCACATTTTAAAATCCTAAAACTTGAAAATCATTTTCAGGTTCAAAGTGAATACTAAGCATTGTTTAGTCTCCCTCTTTACAAATTTAACATTTAAGCATTAGATTTAGAATTAATAATATTAATTCTTTACGTATAGTAATGATACATAAAACAATAATGTATTTATGAAATTTTTATGATACTGTAAAAGTAGTTTAATCAAAACTTTAGACCTCATCTAACAAAACTTTTATTCAGTATTGCATTTTAAAGTTTTATTAAACTTTTTACTGAAGCTTATAGAAAATCCTACTCTATTCAGTCCAAATAATAATGCAATGCACTATAAATTTAATACATTATAATCAATTAATACATTAAAATTGCATTACACAAAAAATGCTTTTCATTATAAATGTCAAACATATCACTACAAATGCAATTTTTATAAAATATTTTTGGTTGATGGAGCATTAGAAAATATATTTGAAGAGATTTTTATATTATTAATTAAATTATGGCAAAATTCTTTTGAGGACAATATAGTTTTTTGATCTTGAATTTATCCAGATCGGTCAATGTCGTTCTTTGTCCTATTCTTGATTCATTTACCCCTTTCTTCAACACTACGAAAGCTGGTTTCTTTCTGTCTGGACTCTCCACTTGATAGTGCATTAAAGAATAATAATCATAAGGTCCTAATTTTCCAAATATCCAGTTAGATGATCGTTTATATTGATTGCGCCAACCTAAAAGCAAAATGAAAAGAAATTCAACATGAGATTTTTAGGTGTTCATTATAAGTCATGGAGGTAACACAGTTTATGCAGAAGGAGAAACTTGTTAGAACATAAAATTTATGATATCAGGAATGCCATCAAATCATTTTTGATATTTCTAAACACTTTTTCACTCCTTTTCTATGTATTTCTAAACATTCCATTTCTATAATATTGTCTGTATGTGTTTTAAGGCTTTGTTGAGTTTTGATTCTACATAACGAATAGCCTTATTTTTACAAATTGTTGTAAAATTTTTATGAACAATAATTAAGAGCTTTTCAAAGTTTTCTCATATAATTTTAGCAAAGTTATATCTACAATATTTTTATCAATGTTCATAAACATTATCAGTAACAATGAAATTGTTATTTCTGAATACAGATCCAGTTAGATGACTGGCCATCTTATTAACACTACTACTTATTAACAGTTAATAAAATATCCAGTTAGATTACCATCTAACTGGATATTTAATTAACTGTTAATAAGTAAATTTTTATTATATTGTATTTAGTATTAAAAGTATACAATGCTGGAAAAGAAGCACATGTTTCTCCGACCAATACATGAAAACTGTGCGTCATGATCTCGTTTGTACATTCTTTCCGACATATTCAAGGAGATTATTAATATTAGAAAGCCATAGGTTTTTATACTCATACAGGCAACACTCAGCAAAACTTTTGGATTGAAAATTTATTTTTATTGTACACAATAGGACACAAGAAATTCCAGATGGAAAAAACCCATGTTTTGATTCTGTTACTGAGTTTGAGATTGCTGAAGTCAGAGATGTGATAGCACCAACAGGGAGTATTATTAAACAGAGTCCGTCAATTGCGCCATTACCACTGGGAGGTCACTGTCGAAGAAGTTGAGTTCTGGTGCAATTAAAAAGACTAAAATAGGGAAGGAAATGTTCCTGATGCATAAAATGATATCATATCCTGTTATAACCACCATTGAACTCAGTATCACACACTCTGAACTCTTAATGAATGCCAAGACTAGGATAATTTGTCACAATCTGCAGAAGAAACTAAATTTACTAAGTCAATGTGCCTCAAAGAACCTTATGCTCACAGCGGTATTTTATGTTATGATCTCTTTGAGATTAATTATAAATTACAAAATAATATCAGTATAATACGACATATCTTAAAAATCAAAAAAAAATTTAGCGAACTTATTTTTCTAATTTTTTTGCCTACTCAAAGAGTTATATTTGAATATTTCACATGCAATTATAATTATGTTACATATTATTGAATTAATTATTAAGGAATCTATAAAAAACACCAATCTCTTAAGTATTTCGTGTAGGAAAAAGATTTTAATCCTTTAGTTGACAGTATGTTTATTTACAATTTTTAACAACTAAATTATAAAGCACAATTTGATCACAATTTTGAAAGTTAACTTTCAACTGCAAAATTCATAAATATTAAAATTTATGAAAATTTTAACAAAATTTATGTGTTTCTTTAATGTAATAATTTTAACAAATTCATAAAAAATATATATAATTTTTAAGTATATTTTTAAGTATGTTTTATTTTATTATAAATATCTTTTTAGGTAATTAAAAGAATCTCATACCATATGGAATATTTCGGTAGAGTACTTTAATATACTGATTTCTGTCAGGTCTGATATGTTCATGCGAAAATCCAACAGCATGACTCATTTCATGTAAAATATCTCCTGTTCGGTTGCAATTTATTTCATTGAGAAATAATAATTGTTTTCTTCTCAATCGTCCAATTTCAGAACGACACCTTAAAAAAGTATATAAAAATCTTAAAAATATACACACGATGAGATCTTCAAATATACAATATTATTAAATTATAAACTCTGTTCATAATTTATAACAAAACTCTAATTTGTTGGTTAATTTTCTTCAAGTGCCAGATGAAATTTTTACCTTGTACAAAGTTCCAACAAAAAATACTTTATTACATGATTAGGGAAATTTTTTAAAATAATGTAACTAAAATTCTATCATTAAGTTAAGTGGTGGCAGGAATTTCTGTTTATTCATAATTAAAAAACGAAGTTCATAGCAATAAATAAATATTATGGAATTTATATTCTCATAAATGCTATTCAGCGGAGAGTAAACGTCACAATTGAATGTTTTTTGCACTTGGTAATCAATTTAAATAAAAATCTTAGTCCAGTATAAGCAAAATAAATAGCAGTAGGTAACAAAATCAATCTATCATCATAAATGTTACAATTTTCATTTTCAAAAAACTTCCTAATATTTTAAACTGCACTCTTAATAAGAAGCAAAGTGTGGATTTTAACACTTTGAAGCTACATGCAGATGAAATTCATAAAATAATTTTTAACTAATCAATGACTGTCTTTAAAGAGGTTTATTTTTTTTAGGTAAACACGAGCGTGACATTTCTGAGGTACACCAGTGATTTATTTTCTTCTTTATTTTCTTCTCTCCTCTACTCTTCTGCTTTACTTCCTCTTCTCCCTCATTGTGGTTGCCTCGTATGAAGCAATCGGTACATCTACTGGTTGACTCGTTAAAGAGTCAAGGCCACCTGTGAGATGTACTGTGAGTGTATAGGACCTGACAAACACTAGTGCACCTGGACTGTATCCCTATACTGGATTCGATGGAGGGTGGTAAGGACAGCACTCGAAATGTTATAAAATACTTTTGTAAAAAGAAAACCTTCATTAATTCCAAGGGAGCAACAATTGTTTTCTGATACGAAATTTTATATAAAAAAAAGGAAAGAGGGAACATTTGAGAATTTTTCCTCAATTTAATTCAAAAGGGAGTATCGAAATATCCGGAAAATTTGATCTCGTGTCTTGCTGGTGGAAATAGCAAATGATACTCAAGCTACATACATCAGCAATATGCGAAGGCTGGGTAACTTTGAGGTAACACTTTTCCTCATCGTAGCCTCAAGTTTTTATGGGATGTTATCTTCGCAAGGCATTCTGTTAATATGTTGTGGGACGAGATTATGGAGAATCTGCAGAATCAGAAGTTCTGTAGTGTTGAATGCATTAGAGTAAAAAGAGATGGCAAGTTCACAGACACTAAACATCTCATTCTGGCTTTTGCGTCTCTAGACTATAAAAGCTGCCTATTTGAATTTACCCGTCGTGCTATGTATTTCAAATTCTTTCAAATGTTTCAAGTGCTTACGTTTTGGACATTCGAAGAACACTTGTAGAGGCCAATTCACTTATTCTCTTGGCAGCAGTTGGCCAATATAGTTCGAATTGTACAATAAAGAGGTATGCATGAACTTTCATGGTAATCATAACTCCTATTCTTAAAATTCTCATCAATGGACACTTAAAGGAAATCTTTACTGTAAAAATGAGTAATAATTGTTCACGCCCTGTGGATTGGATGAGGGTCAACTGTCACTGCCTTAAATCTAGTGTAAGCTGTGCAAAGTAGTAGAAAAAATCATCTGATAAACAAGTACACAAACTGAATCGATTTCATTTACCCTTTTTATATAGTAACCCAAACAACATAAACAAGGACAAAATCAATCTCCACCACTATGAGTAAGACAGAAGCTCCTTTGGCAAAGTCAAAAACAACCAAGTGTTTTAAATTAAAATCTTCAAAGGAAGGTTTTCATCGACCCTCCATATGCATTCGTAAAGCCTTATCCCTGGAGGGAAACGCTGTTTATCTCTGTCCCTCGGATGAAGAAATATATCATTCGAGCAGTTGTCAGATGACATGCCATCAAGCTACAGGAAAGGGGTTCTTCAGTTTAATCAATAACTTACTTTGTTTCTTGGAATCACCATGATTTGCGCTTACATCTTGTTAATATAAAGTTTCTAATATCATTTAATAATCCCGCATGTGTTGCCCTTCAGGAAAAAATTCCTTAATTCCACGTATGGAGAAAATATCCAGCGATATTTTCTCCATACGTGGGTTTAAAAGTTTTTGGAAAAGACTGGTCTGACGAAGGTGAAGTGACTGGAAGTGTTTGCATATTTAAAACCAATGATTTCCCCAGAATTGTCCACCCAATTAATTCTTTTCCACAGACTGTAGCTGTAAGAAAACATACTTTATAATCACAGTCTGTAGTTTATATTTACCCCTACATCATGTTGTTCTCCAAGATGAACTGGATACATAAGTTGCTCAGCTGCTTACACAATTTCTGTTGATAGGTGCTTTCAATGACCATAATGCTGTGTGGTGGAGTAGTGATACTAATTCTTACCGTCATCAGATAGAGTAGTTCATTTCTGATAACTATCTCTGTCTGATAAATGCAAGCGAGAAAACTTACTTCCACGTACCCACAAAACACATACACGTACAAACAAGAACTTTTCATTCCCTCAATATGGCCGTTTGCTTTTTATCACTTCAGCCAGTATCAGAATTAACTGAAGGAAATAATCTGCATAATAGCGATCATTTTTCTCCCATCATCTCCCAAACCGGAGGCAGTGATGTAGGACAACGCTAACTGTTTATGTGTACAGTCGGGTAGATTGAACGTTATTTACACAGTTGTTTGTTGTTGATAAGGAAATACTTTCGATTGAGGATATTAATAATGAAGTTTGTAAAGTCTCATGAATAACTATCAATGCAGTTGATGCAGCAATACCAAAGAAAGACTTTTGGGGGTTATCTAAAAGATACCCCACAGCAGAGAGTCTTATCACTTTTATAAAAGCGAAAGCAATAGCTCGTATGACTTGTCTTACAAGTTAGAAGGAATATTGTTCTCACTATGTATCTTCAATTTCATATTCAACATTCAGTAAACTGTTTACAAAAAGTGCGCAGGCAGCCAATGGAATACACAGGGAGTTCTCTATTCCAAACAACGAATTTCTATTGTCCTTTGATTTGAAAGACTAAATGTCGTGCTGAGCGAATACAAATTCATTTCAACGCTGGACAAGCTTTGTTTCACAATTGAGAATTTCAAGTTAGTGTTGGAAATGAAAAGAGCATGAAATCAGGAAAATGAAACAATTAAAGTACCTGACTGAATCGGCTATCAAATGCTTCGACATTGAAGTTCAGATTCCATATCGTACTCACTGATTTTGTTCAATAAGATTCAGGCTGAAAATAAATTTCCATCAATCTGTAACAAAGCAATAGTGTTTCCGGTCCTTATAGTTTTTAATGACCCTTCTGTTTATTCACATTATCGACCAATAGCTCTTACGAGTTGTTTGTGAAAACCTTTTGAACCTATGGTCAACTCCCGTATCGCATATGTCTTAGAAAAAAATAAATATATATACATATTATTCATTAAAGACAGATCCATTTTTGATATAGTTTGAAACTCTGACACGAAACGCTTCTGTGGAAAAATATCATCTGGTATCCAATTTCTTTGACAGACAGTGTGAACCTATACTACCAGACTTGGCGATATGGAATTCTCCTTTCATTATATTTTGACTTTCAGGGTAATCTTCCAATATCCCTACGAAATATTTTAAACTTCCGTGTTTTTAAAGTTCGTTGTTATTAGTTTTTATCCAAAGCTTTTATCCAAGCCAAGGGTGTGCACCCCAACGCTCCATTTTAAGTTCCATTATTCTTAACTTTTTCATAAATTACATGCTTTATCAATTATTACCATCTATAAATGATACATTGTATGTTGACGGCTTGAAAAGATCATGTCAGTGATTAAAGATGTTATTAAATGAGACGCAATTTCAAACAGCTGCTAATAAACTTTCTGCATGGTGTGCTTAGAATGGCCATATGTTATTTCTTAGCAAGAGCAGTTGTGTCATTGCTAAGAAATTCTTGACTTCTGTAGAAAGACTAACCTCTACAATGATCCAATCATTTATATGAACAAAACTCCAATAAAAGGGATCAATGAAACAAAATTCCTGGAAAATCTTAGACTGAAAATTAACCTTCCTTCCGCATGTTTTACTGTTTCGGGAGAAGCGTGAGTGATCGCTGAATGTCCTTAAGGTGTTTCAAATATATTTTGTGGTTCAAGTCGCACATCACTCCATCGAGTTTATCAATCACAGATTTTGCCCCGCATGGATTACGGATATGTTGTTTACGAATCGGTTAGGTCTTCCGTTTTGCGAAAATTGGAGAATATCCATTACTCCGCAATGAAAATATATTCGGCCACATTGCGCATATCACCCCTTCAGAGTCTATATGTGGTAAGCCATCAATTACCATCAGATCCCTTACGAATGTAACAATCTCTTAATTATTGTGCTAAATTATTTCGACCGTTTTTCAATTACCTTAAATAGTTCTTATGCCTCTCTTAAGAGACTGCATGATGCTCGTCCAATGAGCATCCCTTCTTTTCTCACACGAACCAAAACACATCTCTGGATTTCAGACCTATGTGATGTTCGGATTGAGATCATAGAATTTTTTGCTCATCCACCTTAGTATTATCCAACAATTATATTTCTTGATACTTTTGTTCGTTATAGAAAAACAGACACGGGACCTACTGTTTTTCAACATCCATTCTTTTTTCATTCACAGATGGATCTAAAATAGCAGGACATTTTGACTTTGGAGTTAATCTTAATGATATTCCTTTTAGTTACAGCGCCGTCTTTACGGCTGAAGAAATTGTTGTTTAATACGCTCTTCAGCATCTGAATACAGATAAGCATCATGAGTTTTGTGAGTACATTGACAGCATGAGTGTCTTAGAAAGCTTTGAGAAACAATACTTATGTATGTCTTCCAGATGTGTTGAAAATTGATTTGCTTGTTGGTAAGTAAACTGATATTATATTCTGTTAGATACCAGGTCACAAAGGTTTTGATGGAAATGAGAGAGCAAATGTAGCTGCGAAGGCTGCATCAGATCCATTATTACCAACGATTCTGCTCTATGATTTGAGAAAGGGTATAAAAAGCTTTATATATTCTCTTTGTCAAAATATACCTTGGAGTAATTTTTGATAAGAGACTTACTTTCTTTCCCCATATATAACATTTGCGCAAGAAGTGCAAAAAATCTTTAACATATTAAAAATTCTTTCCGACACTTCTTGGGGTGCTGATCGAACCTCATTGAGCAGAATATACCAGTTTGTATATTGTCCCGTATCGATTATGGTAGTGTGACTTATGGTTCAGCTTCAAAGTCTGCCCTAAGATGGTTAGACCCGATTCACTATGCTGCACTTCATATCTGTAGTGGAGCGCACCTCACCTGTCGACAGTCGCTATGTTAACTGCAGCGTACCTCCTTTAAAACTGCGGCGCATTAAGGTTTCACTTAATTATCATTTCAAGAGTTTTTTTTTAATCTAAACCATCCACCAAAATCTACTCGAGTTAACTCTACGCTCGCCCTTCTTGCACTCTCTCCTTTTATGACAGGATTCAACCTCTTTTAGAGGAAGCTGATCTTCATTTATCTCCAGTTGAGATTGCTGAATACAATAGCATTCCCACATGGTCTTTTCCACGAATACGTTGTTTAAGCAACTTAGCTCTGTTAGCAAAAAACATACTGCTCCCATAATTTTCAAAAAATTTATGGCATTCATCGGAATCAATTTCATGATTACTTCCCAATCTTTATTGATGGACCAAAAACAGAAAAACGTGTTGGTTGTGGCATAGTTTATGGTACTAATGTCTATAGTTATTGTCTTCCACTATTCTGTTATATTTACACTGCTGAAGTTGTTGCCATTTTAAAAGCTCTTAACATAATCAAGTGCTCTCTGCGCCGCAAATTCTGCATTTATACAGACAATATGAGCATTATGAAACAGCTTAATTTTCCTCAACATTTTCATCCTCTGATTAATAAAATCTTAGTTTTGTGTTAAATAAAATGTCTCATAATGGTTTCGAAATTTTGTTTTGCTGGGTACCTAGTCATGTCAGTATTACAGGCAATGAACTAGCAAACTTCGCTGCTAAAGAAGGTAAAGACCCTATAGACCAAGCAATCCCTTATGTCAACATCAAACATTCAATCTCTGTATATACGCATTCTATATGGTAGAATTCTTGGAATAAGCAAGTAACAAACAAACTTTTCTGTATTAAACCTTTCATTCGGAATTGGAGTAATATCTCATATAGACGTGCTGACGTTATTATTAGTCATAATCATTTGTCACATAGTTATATTTTATTTAAAGAATCTGCACCTCTGTGTTCGAGTTGTTAAATAGTTTTAAATATGTACCTTATTTTAATTGAATGTCCTAATTTTAACCACTTTTGTCTTACCTTTTTCAGCAACACTGTCTTAAATTTACAGAACTTAATTGGGGAAGCACCTTATCCGAATCTCTTTGCTTTCTTAAGGACTATTGGAATTTTGCACTGTTTATAACGTAGTCTCTTTATTCAAATTAATTTTTGAATAAGATTCAAATTTATATTTTACTGCAACAAACTTGTTTGCTAATTTTATAATGAACATTTCATGTCTTTTGTTCTGATTTGATAGAATTTTAAAATTTGCAACTATTGGAATTTTGCACTGCTTATAACGTATTCTCTTTATTCAAATTAATTTTTGAATAAGATTCAAATTTATATTTTACTGCAACAAACTTGTTTGCTAATTTTATAATGGACATTTCATGTCTTTTGTTCCGATTTGATAGAATTTTAAACATTCCTTCGGCACAGTATGTCCTTTTTGGATTTTGCGCAAGGAAAAGACACACTCACTTGTCAGAAGTATCTTGGAAAATGCAGGTCAGTAACAAATTGCATACCCTTTTCTCATACCTCACCTCAATGTCAGTTTTACGCTTACGAAGTGTGGTGTCCATTTGACTCTCCTTCGTGTCGGAACACACACGTTTCACACACAGACAATTTGCTTTTAAATGAATAAAATCCATGATGTGAAACGTGTGATGAACCATATACTGTTTTCCATATTTTAATCTCATTTCCATATTTTATCCATTATCGCTTACATCTTTTCTAATTGTGATATTTTAACTTTGTCTGATTTGTTGGATTAATCACCCCACGGAAAACTTTTTTTACCTTTTTAAAGTCAATAAATTTTAAACTTTATTTAATTAAATTATGTATATACATATTTTGTTTTATATATTTGTATTTATATATTCTTTGGCTTAATTTTTCATATTTGCTTATATATATAATATACAATAATTTTTGTTTTAAAATTTTAATGTTGTTTTGGCTTTAAATAAATAAGAAAATGCTTTTACGAAAACACTTATTCTTTACACGGTATGTCCTTTCCTGGACATAGCGCCATAAAACTCAATCAACTAATCATTAACTGTGATCCAAAATCTTTCTTAACATAATTTGACGCTGAATGAATGTGTCTTGGTGTAGAAAAACTTAATTTTGAAGCCACTATTATCTATAGATGATACTACTGTTCTATTTTAAATTATTTGATGACTTATTCCTAGAAACGAACGTAATTGCAAAAAAGTGAGAAGAAATTTTTAATCTAATAAAATTATCAACAGGAAATGGCATTTTCTCTTGAATATGAACTTTTTAAACTTCAAAGCGGAAATTATGATTTGTCTTAAAAGGGAAATTTATTTACAGTACTGATAAAAGAAATGTTAGACTGAAGTGAAATAGCTTGATAAATGCAAATTTCTTTGATGTGAAAAGTAATATATCAAGGTTCAAATTTAAAAAATAAAATATACTTAAAAACAATGATTATTTATTTCAAATCTATATGACAGTTATGTCATCTGGCAAATAATCTAGCAAATGTTTGGTTAAAAATAAAAATAAAGACAGTAGATACTCGTTTTTGCGAACCACTAGATTACGAACACTCACGGTTTTACGAATTCGTGACTTGTCCTTAACGTGGTTCCTTAAATGGAAAGATAAATTTAATTCACATTTACGAACTAAAATTTCAAAAAATCAATTTTTCAAACTGATTTTTTGTAATTTTTGTTTCTGTTTATTTTTTATCCTATTTTTTTCCATTTATTTTCTATTTCACGGTTGAAAAATTAAGATTGATATATTTACATGGTCAAATGACAAAAACAGCTGAACTTTACGTCAATGGAAGTACGATCGTCAATGAATATTTAACATACATATTATTTCACAACAGTCAACAGGTATAGTAAATAACCAGTAATTTCTTCACATTCAATGCTTTATTCACGAGGCTATTCAAACCAATTACTTTTTTTCCTGTGTGAAAAAAGGATATTCAATTGACACCACCTGTCAAAAAATAACAAATTTTCTTACATTATTAAGTAGAACGTATAAAATTAATACAAATATTACCCTATGTCCAAAATTACGTAATTAAATTAAAACTGTTCTGACATTTCTTTTATAATTTGGAGTAGTGAACTTAATTTATTGCTATTTTTGTTTGCCTTTCAACGTTAATGTTATAAAAGAAGAAAAAAACGTGGACATGGGAATATGGATTTTTTCAGTTTAAATTTTCTAACGTAATTAATAATAAAGATTAAAAATTAAAGCAAAATATATAATGAAAATCAAATTTCAATGCAACAACATAATCTACATTCAGAAGTAAAAATTTAAAATTAAAGAGTATTCAAATAAGATCTTACATGGAACCTTTTGAAATGAGCACGTAGTCTCTCTCTTCGTGACGAGGTAGCCATTCGATGCAACTTGCAAAATCCTTATTCCAAAATTTTATGGTATCCAGAATTATTGCATTCATTGCATATGCTTAATAATAAAGTATAAGTTAAACACAATTGCAAATATATTTTTTGAAATTTATAAGTATTCAGAATTATCCCCAAACCCCCCAAAAGTTTTCCTGTCTGTGACTTACAAATCTTAAATAGCTTTTTTTCGAATCACACATAGTTTTAAGCAATATAGATTAATTTTAATACAAAGAAAAAGCTGCATTGAAACACATTAATTACTGTTAGATAACAAAAGATTAATTAAATTTTTAAATGAGTAAGTTATCCCATTTACACAGTAAGTTACCCATCGACTTTCAGCTCTAGATTAACTTCATAATTTCTATGAACAAATTGTGCAAACAGTGTAGCATATTATATTGACAATGATGTTAATTTGTTTCAAATGAATTTTGCACTGTCTTATGAAATGCCTTGTAAAACTATCGATCTATTTTATACATTGTCTACCAGTAGTATAATGTTACTTGTGTTCCACCAGGAGGCACACAGTCGCTACCACGCTACCACAAAAGGCGGAACAAAGATACTAGCTGTTCTCTGTCAGGAAGCAAATAAACACAAAATAAGATAATTTATTGAATCGTCTTAATGTTGTTGTTTTTGCAAATGGTCTTAAATTAATTTTTGGGATATGTTATTAGCATTTATATATTTATAAATGAAGATAATTCAATGAATGATTTTGCGTTTTTAAAATGAGTTTATTTGACTTAACAGAATGGCAATACAAATTTTATTCAAATTAATTTTTAAATTTAATGTGATTTTTTGATGTCATCTTTTGTGAGTAAAGCAATAAATAAAAGATATTTTATTAAATCAAAACTTCATGAAAATGCATTTTTAAATTATTGTATAGTTTCTGCTTATTCGAATACGAGACTCCACGGGACGACAGTAGTTCATATTGGAAAGTGTGTATTATAAAATATTTTTTCGTATTCATTTCATCGTTGAACTTTTTGTTCAATTATAGGTATTATGTAAAATATATACTTTCGACGAAATTCACTAAATTCGAATGGCTATGA
This sequence comes from Latrodectus hesperus, assembly GCA_037975125.1. Taxonomy (NCBI): domain Eukaryota; kingdom Metazoa; phylum Arthropoda; class Arachnida; order Araneae; family Theridiidae; genus Latrodectus; species Latrodectus hesperus. The sequence goes on along the minus strand of CM075860.1, from coordinate 35,246,009 downwards.
AATCAAAAAATTCGCACATGTTGGTTCCCGTGAATATGTTACTGATTAATATGTAAGTAGAAATAGGTTATTTCTGTTTGATCAAATTAATAGCAAAATACTTTTCGATATTCAGCCTAACTTTCCTCTGTATGCACTATTGTTGTTGTTTTATAACAGATTTTGACGTTTCAACTGTACTCTTTGGATGCTTGTTGATTCATACAAGAAAATCATATCATCTGCATAAATAAATCAACGACATCACTCACTCAATCATTCAACGGAAATATTTTGTATGTGTGTCGTAAAAATAGTAAAAGTTAAAAGAGACACTATTTTGAGAGAAGCCCTTAAGGAAATTCATTAGGTTGAATTTCTCACACCTCTATTTAATTTGGAAACTTCGATTAAGAACGAAATTATAAGTCTGTTGAGTTGCATTGTTCGTAATATTCACCAAGCCATACTGAATCAAACTTTCGCAATATCTAGTCTAACACAGATTATAAACTTTTTAGAGAAACGGGCCCATATAATTAAAATATGATAGATAAGATGCTACCGCAGCCTTTATTTGACGGAGATCCGTGGTGAATGTTCAGTAATGCATTAAGGATTGGTAATTATCTGTGTTAGCGCGATTTTTGAATGAAAAGGAAGCTTCAGAATTCCTACATTGCAAGATTCTGGATATAAGAATATCCAAAAATTTTTTACTTCGTATTCAGAGACTAACAAGATTGCTCATTATCTAATGTTACAGAAATATTTTTTGTTGTACGTGTGATAAATAATGCACAAATGCCACAGCCTAGTTTATATTCACTTTAAATGTATCATAACACAATGAATAAAGTTATATTTCAAGAAACAGTTGTAAACAATAAAAAACTAATATACACAAAATAAAGAAATCACTGTGAATATAGTTGATCGAATTTAATGAGCAATTTGAAAAACTAAATAATATTCTTTTATGAGAAATGGAAAGAAATAAAACAAGCGTACTCTTAAAACACCGAGGAAAAATAAGGTAAAATACCTTAGAAAAATTTCGCATAAACGTAAAGAAAAACTGTGGGGATTCTAACCCCTTATTTGTGCCTCAATCCTCGACTTCACACCTCGAGAAGCTCAAAAAACATGGCTGCTTTAAAAAAAAAACAAATGATGTTCACTTTTTAATTTATCCGTTCGTATAAGTCAGGTATAAAGAGCAAAACAGCAGAAAAACTTACTTTTGCCAAATTTTATTGCTAAAGTTATATATTAAATTCTTTTCTGAAATGTTTATAAAATTGTTTCATAAAAAAATTACATGAGAATTTCATTTTTGTGAAAAATTTCCTTTTGATTTTATTGAAATTACTTACAAATGGAGTCAGATATCTCATAAGGTACATGCCCATTTTTCCATTTTAAATAAATCGTTTTATTTTTTGAAGATTCTTCTTCGAGCTAAATAAGAAAAAATAATTTTTATTTATCGTTGTATCTTCATTAAAAAAAAGTCTAATACAACTAACTTCAACATTGTTCAAAGTGTATATAAATATATAATACACAATTCTAGTACTAAAAACAATTTATGTTTCTAAGATATTCAAACTGCACATGCTTTTAGATACTGCGCCCATTGAACTACATAAAAGTTCATTCGTTAAATTACATAAAATAAAAATTTAACATAACTTAACTGGATTATAGTTTAAACTCGTATAATAAAATTCAAATTAAAGTTAATTGAACTTTACTATCAGAAGAGTAAAATAAATACACAAATATTCTTTTTCTTAAGTATGTAACTAGTGAAATTCTGAAGACCATTCATTGGCAGGTTAACTGAGTTTTATTGGTGCAAGATTTATATTAGATCATGATGCGGAATTCTTTAATTTTTTAATGATATAACAAAAATGAATTTGTGGGCAACATGTCACAAACTGAAAAATTTAAAAAGATTATTAGTATAAAATGTCATCGATAATATTTTGTCGAAAGAACAAAATGTAGTAGCTTATTTAAATTATCACTAAATGCCAGATATCTTGTTGCAAGACCTGAAAATAAGAGATGATAATGAGTGAAACTGGCTTATATTCCACATTGTATCCATTTAATCTTTTATAATAGCCTGCTGAATGATTTGCTTTTTAATCTTAGTACAACAAATATTTTTCTTCTGTAATAGATGTCCCAAATAATTTGGAATCCCTTTAAACAGTCTTTGTTGATTTAGAAAGTACAAAAGTGATGATAGAGTGACAAACAAATCAAAACATTATTTCATATTTCTAATATTTGTGTTTCTATGAATGAAAGTTACACATAAATCAAAATTATTGTCATTCATGTATAAATTTTGTGAATTTTATTTGATTTTTGAGCTTTTCCTTTGCTTGTCTATGAAATCAAAATCAGTATTTGTTTTATATTTTTGTTTACAAAATAGAGATAAAATAGGAAAAGTCCTACTTGAACCCATTACATGATAATTGTTAAAAGAGCATTTCCTTTAGGAGGCAGGTTTTATTTATATCCATTTTGTAAGCATATTGCCTTCAGAAAAACTCGCTAAAGGTTTTTGTGTTGACAATAAATTTAAATCTTTTGTGATTTAAATTCACACATCTTTTGTGACATTACAAGTCATAAAAATATTGTTATTAAGATCTCACACACAAACTTGGAGAAATTCTAAGTAAGGGCACTAAATGTTGACCATTTTTCTTTGAGCTAAATTTAATATTCTTAATTTTAATTTACATAATATTGATTCTTTTATTTTTAAAATATCACGTTACTATGATACACGTGTTGAATTTTTCATTGATTGGAACTTCAAACTTTATAACAGAGTTAAAAACTTTATTTTTGAAAAGAATTTTCATTTCACGGCATTAAATTTACTCCTTGTAAATCTGTTATTAAGAAACTTAGATATTTTTGCTATTACTCCTGTCGATAAACACTTAATAATCATGCATTTTTTGCAAAAAATTCTATTTAGATTTACTTAATAAAAGTGATATTAAATTCCAGAACAGAGAGAGTAATACTTAAAATTTTTAAACTATACAACTAACATTATTAACAAAACAATTTAATCTATATAAATATTTAAATGTAAGAAATTATATATATATATATATATATATATATATATATATATACATATATATATATATATAAGATGAAATTTTCTTGAGTAAATACAAAATTTCATTAATGTTCTATAAAACTTAGGTACATTACTTGTGGAATTAAGTCTTATATGAATAAATCCGATATTAATTTCGCTAAATATATTAAATACCAATCTACATTATATTAGTTTATCTAAAGTAAACTGGTGATTTTTAAAAATTATATACTAGTTTTTTTATTTATTTATTTTTTTTATTTCCAATCAAATAATTGCACTTTTAGTATGATTTCTTTTGATTCAAAGATATTTTAGCTATCAAACCCATAGATAAATAAAATGATGCATTCTGTTTTTACTTTCAGGATTAAAAACTTTTATTAAGTGTCAGTTTTAAATTTTATAATAATCTTGAGAAATTTTTCATTTATAAAAATACATCGATAATGGAGAATATATATTTCTTTAGTTGTGGTATTTCTTATGTTTCGAATTTTTCAAGTCAATAATACAATTTATTTTTACATTACATAATTTGAAAACGCTTCATTTACCAATATCCTTTAACTTTTCTTTATATTGACAAATTTTATAATTTTTAATAACTTATAGTTTAATGATTTTTATCATTTTATTTACACTAATGAACATTAGCTTATTAAAACCAATTTATTTAATAATAGCATTGAATTTCTGATTTGTTTATTGATATTAAAAGCTCCATTACTTATATTGATATTTATTATAAAACTAATCATTTTGAATTTTAGGTATTTTATACGTTTAATTACTGTGTGGATCTCAAATTTATCTCTAAATGCTTTGAAAATGTCATTTTCCGTAATTTGAGCCACATTCAATATTTGTAACAATTATAAATTCATAAGAAGTCAAATTAAACGCTTACTTTACACACTTTAAAACAATAATATTCTTGTTAATTTTATTTTAGATTATGTAGGATGTAGGAAAACGCTTGTAAGATTAATGTAATGGGTTGTTTTTACTACTACAAAAGGGACACCCAAACACTGAAGAACTTATAAGAATTCTGAAAACGCCTACGTATGCTTTAAATTAATTTTATCTTAACATTAGAAATATAAAATATATCTTTAAATTGGTCTCAGAAATTTTTAAAATTATTTTAATTTTAAATTTGTTTTTTTCAAATTTCTTTCCGCACACACAAAATCACTCCTTTGCCACGATTTATATGAATACTTTTGATATATTTCATTTTGAAATTATTCTTACTTTGAATTTGGATGGATTGCTTTGATAAATTGTTAATTATATTTTATTAATATTTTCTATTATACTTACACTCTTTGGGGGTGATTGCACCAAGATTTTTAAAGCTTATCCGTCTTGCGTGTTAAAAGAGAGCATTTGTTTTATTTGCATTGCTGATCACATGTTCCCCTGATGAAAACATACTCCCTATGATTTTTAATATTCATTTAGGTTCCTAGATATACTTTTTATTGGTAGTGTATTTTATTTCTATTTTTTCTATTTAATAAACTTTCATCCATTTATTTGCATTCTTATATCCATTTTATTGCATTTGTGCTTACCACTTGATTATATATATATATATATATATATATACATTTGTGGCTTAAATATCTCTCAATCTAAAGTGGTAAATTTCATCAAAACGCATCCAAATGGGGTACTAATGTTATACTAATTACTTTTAATGAGAAAGATTTACGTATTAGAAATGTGGGACAGGCCATGGGATGATGGAAGACCTTTATTCGCACTGGAAGAAAACCGTTATTTTGAAATTATAATTGATTGGTTTGCTTTGTTTGCTGGTAAAAAGTAAAATAAAAAATCAACATCATTGGAAATTTAAACGAAAATAAAAATGGAACTAAAATTAGACAACTTAAAATTTTCCTTAAATTGATTACAAATTTGAAATCACACTATCAATAAATTTCTGAAAATTTAAAGTAGTTTAGATAACCAGTTCACTTATAAAAGCATCAATAATTTGAAAAATGTTTAGTCGAATGTTTTACGATTCCGAGCATTAGTTTTGATCATATTGTCATGTTGCAAATTTTCTTACTTATATCGCAACTTACTTTAGATACTGCTTTCGGAATAATTCCAATGCTTCCTTTTATACCTGCAAGAATAATTACAAATATTTTCTATATAAAGAATAAAAAAATAAGGAACTAGATATTACATTACTTCTTTACGTATAATTGTATCCTTAAATTAACACATATGAAAAAATTTATAAAGCAGATATTTTTAACTTCAACAAAATAGATATAATCATTTGATCTTCTTATATTGATTTGAACATCACTTTCTGTACCTTGTATGTGAGTTCTATAATAATTTGTAAAAATAATCTGTTGATAATTATAGATAATTTATAACAGTAAGTCTTATCTCTCATGCATTCACAACATATGCATGGTATAGGAAATAAGTTAAAAGCTATATTAATGAACTATATATGTGTGTGTGTGATAATATTGAATTAAATGATGCATGTGATCAGGCTGCTAAATCAACAGGCAAATCCTGGGCTAACATTGAAGACACTTGGTAAAAGTTTTATCAAAAATCCCGTAAAGAGACTGGCAAATTTCAGATTAAAAAAAGCCATGATTACTTGTAATGTTGGCCATGATTAAATAAAATAGGCGTTATTTCTTCTAGGTCATGCTACTTTGTAATTCGGACACTATGAACGAAGAGCATCTTCTTGTATGACCGAAATTAGACAAAGATTCTCAGAAACGCAATGAGATATGCAAATTGTACCGAAATCCCAGAACTTTCATGAGCTCTTTTAAAGACTGTATCTCTTCTGACAAACAGCAAATTTTGTGTTTATTAGTTAGAAATTAGGGTATCCTAGCCTGAATTAAAATTTGCATCCAAAGTGGTATTAAAATATAAAGTTCATATAACGGTTAATGTAATTCACATCCATTCATAGAGTAGAATTGCCTCCAATTCACACAGATTGGTTGATGGAGAAATCTCATAACGGTCTTCATTCTTCAAATATAACCCTGGTTGTCGAATAGTTGCTTTGAATAGAAGTTTTGAGTAATTAGTTTTGAATGTGAATAGGATGTTGTTTTGTAATAGAAGAACATTCTCAAAGAGAGCTTCTCTCTGAAGCATAGAAGGTAAATAATCTGCTGGAAGACTCGATAATAGTGTCATATTTTTCACATTACAAAATACTTATATTTTAAAAAAAATTACAAAATAAATATTCCTAAACCAATATAGGATTCTATTTTTTTCTGACAGATATAAAGAGAATTAATTTATATTTTAATTGCGCAAATGTCCGAATAAGAGCGATATAAATATAAACAACTTAAAAACTTAAATTCATTGAAATTCCGCTTTAATAGGCATTTTCGGGGAACCAAAACATGGCCTCTTGTTTATTTAAAAAATTAGGACTCACAAGAGTTTTATATGAATATGAATTAATAAAGTAATAATTTTTTAATACTTTATATTATTAGAAACTCTTACTTGATTTCTCTACTTTTTGAAATGCAAATATGTTCATTAAAATTGCAGCAACCATAAAGTATGGATGGATCTAATTAAAAAAAACAATTTTGTGATAAAATAAAAAAAATGAAAAAATAATACAAAAAATTTATTAGTGAATAATATAAAACAAAATTAAATATTTTCTTAGTCATTGTTTAAAACTTTTATTAAAATAAAAATTATAAGAAGTTCAAACTGAAGATATATCATTGCGTCAAATAAAAAATCTTTTGTTGTACATTATCAAATGATTTTAAATATATATAATTCAGAGAAATATAGATAAATTGGAATTTTTATGATTAATGAGGAAAAAATAGAAATCAAAGGATGAGAAAATAAGGTTTTAAAATGTAATTTTAATGACAAATGCTAACACTGATATTTCCAATAATATTTTTCTTAACATGTTAAAATTTCAAAACAACCTGTTTAGCAGTGTTAGAGATCATAGCCCACAATCCTCAACTTCAGGATACAAAAACTTTGAATTGAGTTATATATATATATATATATATATATATATATATATATATATATATATATATATATATATATATATATATATATATATATATATATATATATATATATATATATATATATATATATATATATATATATATATATATATATATATATATATATATATATATATATATATCTTAATATTATATGTAGTAGAAAATGTGTACTTTGTGCTTCATTTCCAGACTAGTGAACTTATTTAAAATCCTTATTTAAGTTGAAAGGAATAGAATTGTTATATTTGAAGCACTACATTTTTGGTTCGGGTTTTAATTGCAATGTAATGTCATACATAAATATGTAATTTAAAATTAATGATTTTATTGATCATTTTATAACATATTCCCCTAAGAATAGTTAATTGGTTGAAATGATTTTTACGGGATTTCTGTTGCTTACATTAACATTCATCATAATTAAAAAATGCAATTGTAAGTGTTACATTACAAGTGTGTTTAAATTTAATTATATTATACAACTTATTGTGGAAAAGAAAAATGCCAAAAGTTTTTAATTCACATTGGACTAGGCTTTGCCATGATCGTTCTCTTATTCTACAGCTTATTGTGGAAAAGAAAAATGCCAAAAGTTTTTAATTCACATTGGACTAGGCTTTGCCATGATCGTTCTCTGATTCTACGTATTCTTATTAATTGTCTTATTTCTGTTAAGTATCTCGAACATGCTCCAATTTCCTATCTTAAATTGTGTTTTTATAAAATGATCAAAATACTTGAATACAAACTTAGGAACTATAATACTTAATGATAATTATAAATGTTATAAATGTCTCATATTTATTAAGTATAATCATTAAGCTGAAATGGATATTGATTAAAGATAAAATTGCATAATTTTAACAATTTGCGCAGTATTTCCTAAAAATCTATAAAAAAGAATATAAGAAAATTATTAAAATCTAATCTTCATTTACCTTAGTAAAAATGGATCCCATTATTCAAAAACCTGAAATCGCTCCTCAACTTCACTCTCGAAGAAAACTAAGTGTTTTGCATTTTACGTGATTTTATAAATGAAGAAAAAAGTTTTAATTTCTATTTGCAGAGAGCTAATTAACATCAATCATTTAAATCCCATACATAAATCACAATTTATGTTTGTGATCAGGAGAACCAGTTAATGATCCAAATAATTGGAGTTATGTTTAATGTGAGGGAAAAACGCGAGATTTTCTAGATGCATCACTATAAAGCAAACAATTGAATGGAAAACAAAGGTTAATTTTTCGAATCTTTTGTTGAAGAAAGAGTAAGAATTTAAAACAAAAATAAAAAAATTAAGGTGATAAAAATAAATTAATGCAATTTTTAAAATTATTAACTAAACTAATAAATATGAAAAAAAGAAATGACAAATTCTAAATCAAGAAAATGAATTACTTACGCTATTACATAAATATTCTCATAATAATGTGACAGTTTAAATGCTAATGTGGCAGTTTTTTTCCTCTAAATGAAGGAGGCTTCTTCAGAAAATTTTATGTATAAATAAGCTAATTTTTTCTCAATAAAGTTTTCTCAAGATAGTTTAAACCATCTATTTCATAATGCCTCCCGTGAGAATTTTTCATTGATAATGAGAAGTATTCACGAAGTGCAATGGAACCTTGAAAATTTTCATGCAACCACCCAGATAGATGTATATGAAAATTAGCTCACAATTTCATCTCCTATTGTTATCCTTGCAATTATTTAGTAAAACCTGATGTTCGTCTGTCTAATCCCTTCGCATTGGACACACGTTTCACACATAAACTTTTGTTTTTAAAGACTCTTAATCCATAGAAAGAAATTAACTATTTACAATTTTTCATATTTTAAGTTTACGTAAAGATTTTTTCATCATCGTTAATACCTTTTTTTAACACTAATGTTTTAACCATTAGTGATTTGCTAAGAAATCTCCTCCCAAGATAAAATTTTGTTCTTAAACTGATATATATTATGCATTCTATTTAATTTTAAATTATTCAATTTTTATTGAAATTTTTTAATTAATATTGAAGGTTTTGTAAACCTTAAAAATATTTTGTTCTGTTTTAAGATTCTACTGCATCACATTTATTACAATTTATTTTTCAACAAAAATGTAATATTGTTTGTGTTAAAAAAATTATTTTTCATAAAGTTTATGTATAGCACTGCATGTCCGTTTTTAGACTCTGCGCCTTAGCCAAACCAACCATCATTAAATAATTTCTGACATTCTAAGAAGTTATTGTTTTGAGATGAAAACAAATTTCTCTCTGATAGTTAAATATGAAATACTTCTTTTAGTTAAAATACGAGTCATAGCTGCGATTCACTGCTATATTCATTGCTAATAACTTATCTCTCTTTAAATTTAATATTCCAGGTTTTCTTGCGAACCTTTAACCGATCAGCATAACAAATATATCTACAGAAAATCCCTTTTAATTGACAATATTTATAATTCACAATTATTTTAGAATTCTGCTAGCTTCTAAAATCTAAAAATAAAATATTACTTATAAAGTAGAATAGTCGTCACAGATTGCAAATAACATGACCTAAAAGTATTTAGCAACTCACAATCTCAAGATATTTAATCAAAACTTCGGCAAACCTTGTCAAATCTATCATACTGGATAATGAAACTTTGATACTTTTCAGGTCAGAAAAAAAGAAACTTCTTGAGCTCTCACACACACACTCGAATAATCTGAAACTTTCTCAGTAATTTATAGTACTCGCAAGTAATTCAATAGCAGTCACGAGTAACAACGGTAGTTAATATTGAGTCACTTGATAGTTTTCAATAACTGTTTGTTTGCAAATTATGCAATCATTTTTATCACCAAATTTGTTTCCTTTTTACAGATAAAGCTGAAGACATCACCAGGGCTGCCTTCGGCAGCTTCGGGGACATTTAGAGTTTTTGCACGTACTCCATGGACACCAAATCATCATCACCAAATTTGTGTAAAATATAATATTATAAGCACATTTCAATATATTATTTGCCAATGCGGTCTGAAACCGTAACAAGCAAAGGATGAAACCAGCTTATCTGTTTTTCTCAAACTAAGGAAGATCTCCCAGACCTCCAACGTCCATCTCCACTGGATCCCATCACATGTTAAGATCAGTGCTAATGAGATTGCTGATAGACTTGCAAAGAGAGAAATAACAATAAAACAACCACTATTCTTCACTTAATTATCAAAAACTGTATTCAAATGAAATAATTTAATATGGCGTATTCCATATGTTTGCGCCATTAATACACAGGAATATCCCCTGGCTATCTGCTGAAATCAAATGTGACAGTATATCCCATATTGCTCTGGTTACTCTAACACGTGACCACCTTAAGTCCTGTGATAATGTCAGAAAAATCGTCATAATTTGTAGAAACTGCAGTGATCATCTTGCTTCAAATTTTCATTTTTGGTTGCATCGAATTTTCGACTGGTTGGTTGGTTAGTTGGTTTTAATGGCGCAAGGTCCAAGTAAGGACAAGCTGCGCCACACAAAAGTTCGTCTTTATCTACTTCCTCTGCTCAAAGCATTAAAATGTTAATATTATATTAAAATATCAAAATAAAATATAAATATGTATATCATCTTAAATGTAAAAGATTTAAAATTGGATAAATTTTAATTAAAAAATTTCTAAAAAGTTAGATAAAATTCATAAAACCAATTGTTTTTAAAAACGCAAAGAGATTGCGATGTGGTGGTTCACTAAGTAAATCTTATAAGGTTAAAATATTACTATTAAATAATGTGAAACGATAATCGTTAAAATCTGGACATACAATTAAAATATGACGCACTGTGTATGGTTCATCTCATATCTCACACCAAGGATTTAAGTCTATTAAGAATAAATGCCTATGAGTGAAACGGGTGTGACCAATATGAGGGCGAGTCAGTTTAACATCAGCGCTTCGCAGCGTTAAAATTGATAATGGGATGATTAATGGAGAGATGGAATAAAATTTGTTGCAGACTTGTAAATTCCAGGATTCCTGCCAAAGAGACTTTACGATATGTTTAATTCCCTTTCTTACATCCACTGATGGAACTGAAGGTAGAATAGGAGTTGTAGCAGAACTAGCAGCTGCATGTGGCCTGGTATCCAGCAGAACCGTATCTCAAATCCCTCGCTATTTAGAGAATAAATCAATTTGAAAATATTTGATACAACCGGATGACAATTTAGGTTGTTATTTTTCAACGCTCCTAGTACACTATTACCATCAGTGTAGACACAGTAGTTACGTTCATTTCTAGAACTCACCTGCTGATGTGCACGGAATATAGACATGGCTTCAGCAGTAAAGATGGAGCAGGACTTGTGGAGAGTGAAACTAAACGAGGTATTATCAAAATAAATACCACAGCCAACGTGTCCTGCAGTTTTGGATCCATCTGTGAATATAGGTGTGTATTGTTTATACTGACAGCGATGAAATGCATAAAGTTGTTGAAAAATAGTCGGGGTTGTATCTGCCTTTTTGTAATTTTCAAAGGGATTGATAACAACGATATGTGGATCATACCAAGACGGATATGCGAACAAGTCTGTAGACTCAATTGGAACATCAATAAGATCAGACAGGAAAACATAGGATTGAATGCGTGAGAGAAAAGATTGAATGCTTGATGGTCTAGCATTATATATTCTCTTTAGAGCAGATCGAACTTTCGAAGAATGTTTAAACATCCAACCTCCAATGTTCTTTTAAATTTTTTTATAACTTAAATTTTATGATTATGTAGTTCATGTAAATCTCATTTATAAAAACCATGCAGGAAATACTTGGACTGGTTCATAACACAATCGTAATTAAGCACAATGTTTTGCACAGCATAAAAAAGTTGCTGAAAAACTTGACTTTTGTTAAATTTTTTAATCTCATAAAAATATTAACATTAAAAATAAATTATAACAGATGAAAAATTTTAAAACAGCTTTTGTCTTATCTGAAAAACTATGTATATACTATGAACATGTTTGCTATAATAAATATATAAAAACTGTGTTAGAAACCTTATCGACTACTTATTTAATTGGAAGCAGATTTTTAAATTATATACTGACAATATCAAAGGAAACATTTATGGGTATGATTTCCTGCAATACTTTTTTATTTCCTGGGTTTCGTTTTGATGTCTCCTGAGATGTGCTGTCCTGGGCACTTTCTTATTTTGGTTAATGTTTAACTTCTATTGAGTATAATATATTATTTAAACAAAATATTTTGTTTTCAAAAATAGTTCAAGTTTTTACCCCCTGAAATTACTCAAAAAGTAATACTATAATATAGTTTATAAATTACAATTGCAATGCTCTCAATTCATCGGTATTGGACTTCATTATTTTTTCCAACTAAGGAATCTTGCTTCTTTAATATTTTACATTAGAAACAGAAAGTATAACACAATAAAAAGTGCATTCTATTAGGATATGAAATTATTACTATATCTATATGAAAGTATAACTCTATATAGCAGATCCTCCTGACTAGAGGGAATGCGTGCAGTCACGGGATCGAACGGTACATATTCTGGTTAGACGTTTTTTTGTTTTACTTGAGAGTAGATATGTAGACTGACTCTCTTGTGTATGAGTGGAAATGTTTTTTAATGTTATAATTTTATTATTATTTTTTTGTTGTGTAATAAATATATAAATTTTGTGTTACTTAAACTGTATCTGGAAACACTTGGTACTTGTTGTTTCCTTATTGATATGTAAGGTCATTGGATAACTGATGGAATTTGTAACTGACTATCGCAGTTGTAAATAATTAAAGTTATGTTTAAACTCTTAACTATGTTTTTTTAAACGAATAACAAGCATTACATGGTGCCAGGAGTTAAAATCCAATTGAAAAGAATGATTTAAGAAAATTTTTCTCTCTGCGGGAAAAAAAAATAGATTTAAATCCTTGAGTCTAATATGGCTGACTGAAAATACTGTGTGTAGTATTGAGAGAGAATTGGTTCTTGTTTTCTGAATCAAACTGAAAATTGTCTCCATTCTGCTCAGAAAGATACACTTTATCGGGAGAAATGGTAATATTTAAACAGCCGAATGAATTTAACCGCAGCAACGGAAATGCAGCAGAAAATTGAAATTTTGGCACCAGAAATTCGAAAATTACACGTTTGCGACGAAAAAGAGCTAAAGCCTGACAACATAATGATCGATATTCTGCTTAATCTTTTAGGTAATGAAGTTGTTGGAATACTCAATACTTTTAGTATAAAGAGAGACATTCGGAAAAGTATGAAGACGTATTTATAAATTTTGAGAACTACTGTATGCTACGCCAAAATGTTGTGTTTGAAGATACAAAATTTTCTCTTGCTCACAGCAAGAAGAGGTCAAAGTTTGGATATATATTTGACATGTAGAAAATTCTAGCTTCATCATTTAAATTTGCCGACCAAAAAGAATCTCTGATTTGAGGTAGAGTTGTGCTAGGGATTCGAAATTCTTCTCTACAAGAACAACTGTGAAAGAACCACATCTAACTTTGAAAAAAGCTGCATAATTTACTCGCGCTTTTGAAGTTGGCAAGGAATATCTGAAAACCACCAAGAAACCAGTAAATACCTTGCTGACATAGATTCTGGGAATTGAAACCAACATTGGAGAAATGAGTGGTAGATGTGGAAGACATTATTTCATAAGAGAGTGTCCTGCTTACAATAACTTATGCAATAATTGTAAGCAGGTGAATCATTTTGTTTTCTATGTATAAATCCAATGCAAGAAGGAAAAGCGTCAATAAAAATAAGATTACAGATGAAGTGGTTAATGAAGACCATGAAAATTCCCCTTGTTTGTATACTGCTTCTTTGAGAAAGGAAGAATCAAGTGAAAAATAATGGTATGAAACCATAGATGTTTGTAATCAAGACAGAAATTTTAAACTTGATGCAAGAGCGCAGGTTAATACTTTTCCTACATCTGCTTATATTAATTGTAAACTATATGGAATTTATAATTAGTTCCCACTAATACGGTGTTAATAACATGCGGTAATCATAAATTGAAACCTGAGGGACAGGTAAATCTTGAATGTAAAACAATTAAATGTTGTTCTGTGAAATTACCATTTATAATAACACATGTGTCATTGAAACCAGTTTTAAGATAGAAGCGTGTTAAATTTGGTTACGTATTGATGAAATTAAAAACCATGATAAACAGTATAATTTGAGTAAATATCATAAAGTTTTTGCATGATTAGGTCACTTTCTTGGGGAATCCTATCATATAGTTTTAAAGGAAAATGTGAAAACTGTAATTAATCATCCTCAGAGAGTACTATTAGCATTATATAAACAGTTGAAATTTGCATTATGAGACCTTGAGAAAAAGAGAATAATTTCCCAAGTAAATAAAACAACAGATTATGTCGATAGTCTTATGATAATTGAGAAAACAAATAGTAAATTAAGAATATGCTTATAGATCCTATAAATTTAAATAGAGCAATTAAACGAGAACATCACATTATTTGCCGTTAGGAAGATATAATTACTAAATTAGAAGGTAAATAATATTTTTTAATACTAGAATTAAGAGAAAGGTTTTGGAAAATCTCATTAGATGAAAATAGCTCTGAATTTAGTACTTTTAAATCTCTTTTTGGAAGATATAAGTTAAAGCATCTACCCTTTGGAACTGTTACTCTAACTGAAGTTTATTAATAACGAAGCCAAAAGTTTTTTGGCAATATAAAAGGGGTTGAAATATATTTTGATGACATAATTATTGCTGGGACTATTGATGAAGAGCATAATGTAACATTAATTAAAGTAATGAACAGGGCAAAATTAGCATTAAAGTAAAGTAAAATTTAATACAGATACATTTCAAAGTAAAACTTAATACAGATACATTTCAATATGGAGTAAATGAGGTTAAATATATGTAATTAATAATTTCTAGAAAGAGTATAAAAACTGACTCAAATCATTTAAGGGGGATATTAACAAGTTAACTCAACCTAGGAATAAAGAGGATATTCGAAGATTCTTGGGTGTGATTAATTTTCTTTCAAAATTTTTGCCTAATCTAGCAATGATAATACTCCCTTTGAATGAATTATTGAAAAATTGTGTTGACTTTCAATCGTCGTATGAACATGATAAAACATTTAATGATAAAGCCCTTTTAAGCTCAACACCTGTTTTAAAAGTATTTAATGGTAAAAAAGAAATAGTTGTACAACTCGACAGTTCTAACGATTTAATAAGTGTTTGCTTAATGCTGGATAACCACCCTAACTTATTTGCTTCTAGATGTCTCAATGACAATGAAAAGAGATATGCTCAGATTGAGTTGGAAATTTCTGTTATTAATTTTACTTTCCAAAAATGCACAATTTATTATATGCTCATAAGGTCCTCATTCAACAGATCATAAACCATTATTTGTAATTGTTCAAAAACCTTTGGTTGAAACGAATTTGTATACTCTCAGCGTGACTCTTTGTTCTCAAAAAGGAAGAACTGTAACAGTCAACGCTTGAGGCACTAGAAAGAGTTTCACATATTACGTTTGCGATGTCCTGAGGAGAAGAGTATACAGCATACCCGGATTTAAAAGTAGGAATAGAAAATTTATATATTCCATTGGCTGCTTTCACTTTTCTCCATAACTGCTTACTGGATGTGAAAGAAGTTATTGATGATGCATAGCGAGACAAAGACTGCTTCTTACTTCGACGACGAGCTCTGCTAAATAATGCTTTTGCTCTCTTAAATGCGATAAGATTCTCCATTGTGATATCTTCTAAATAATCCCCATAACTTCCTCTGTTTCTTATAGGCTTTATGAAATTCATCATTCCACCAAAGTTTGCAACGCCTGTGTGGTATAGGGGAACTCTTAGGTACTTATGCGTCAGCTGCATTAATAATTGCTTTGGTGGCTTTACATACGGCATCATCAATATTTTCGATCCTAACCATTTCGTTATCAATAACTGCAAATTGTGTAATTAACGTCCAATCCGACCGACTGTACACGTAAGTAAGTAGACGTGGTCCTACACTACTTCTTCCATTCTGGGAGAATGACGAGAAGAAAATGATCGCTGTTGTGCAGATCATTTCCTACAATTAAATTTAACAATGGCAGAAGAGATGGTGAACCAATGGCCAGATCGAGAGAATGAAATGTTCTTGTGGGTACATGGAAATATGTCTTCTCGTCGGAATTAAGTAGACAGAGACTGTTGTCTGAAATAAACCGCTCCATCAGTCGACCGCGAGAATTAGTATCATCACTTCCCCACAAAGATCTATGGCCGTTAAAGTCACCTAACAGCAGAAATGGTGTTGGCAGCTAATCTATTAATGCATCGAGTTCCTCTTGGTGGATGACATCATGTGGTATAAAATATAAACTACGAACTGTTAATAAGCATGAAGTATGAATTCTTACAGCAACAGCCTGTACAGTAGTATTCAATGGATGGGCAGTGCTGGGAAATGTATTAGATGTTAATATACAGACACCTCCAGACAGTGCACCATCGTCACCACAGTCCTTTCTAAAGCTTTTAAGTCCTCGCATGCAAAATTTATTGCTAGACTTCAGGAATGTTTCCTGGAGTGTAAGACATATGCGGGGTAATGGGCTGAAATTATGGACTTGATGTCATCATGATGTGAATGCAAACCATGGCAGTTCCAAGAAACAAATAAAGTTATTGTTCAATTTGAAAAGCTCTTTTACCGGAGCTGGAAGGCATATAATCTGACATCTCCTCGAGCGTCAGTCCTTGTCCGAGGGATGTAAATAAACTGCATCAGCCTCCAGTGACATGGATTTACCGGTGGATATGGAGGGTCTTTGAGAACCCTCCTATGATGATTTTAATTTAAAAGCCCTTGCAGATTTTGATTTATCTAAAGGAGCTTTTCTTTTATTTATTATATTTGAAGTTAGTTTAGGTTTTGATATTGTGGGTATTCGAACTTGGTGAAGTGAAATTGCTACTGTTTGTTTAGAAGCAGTTCTGGTAACTTTCTTTGCAGCTCTTGCATAGCTAGTACCAATTTGTGGGGTACCAGACGTAACTTGTGCCCGTCCCTCTGGTACGAGCATTTATTTGTTATTTTCAACGTGGTGACTTCTTTCTCAAATACCCATTGTGGACAACTTCGAGAATAGGAGGTCACCATGACAGTTGACACACCTTTCCTTTGCTGTGCAGTTCGAGCTGTCGTGGCCAACCAACGTGCAGCGAGCGCAGGTGAGTTTGCCTCTGCACGCATTCCTCGAGTGTCCATTACGTTGGCATTGGAAACACCGCAATGGATTCAGAATATATGGCTGAGCTAATATAAATATGCAGCTTTGATATTCTGCGGAAGGTCTGGAGTCACAAAAGTCAGTATAACATGTTTTGTGTCTATAAACTTACCATCTTTACCGACTCTTATGCGTTCAACTCCACAGACCTTCTGATCCTGCAAATTATCTAGGATCTCATCCATTGGCGTATTCTCTAATTACCTTGCGGATACGACACCAGGTGAAAATTTCAAGTTACCATGAGGCAAAACTGTTACCACTATATTTGCTAGCAAGTAAATATTTCTGATGGTGATAGCCTGAGAGGAATTGGCAACTTTCACCATCAGGTCACCAGAACGCAATTTCTTAATACTTTTAACTTCCCCTATTGTTCCGGATATTCCTTTCTGGATAAGGAAAGGGGACACATTTTGAAAATTTCCCTCGTTTCTTTTGATACAAAAAATTTTGTATCCTTATTCATTACTAGCTGCTCCCGTGAGAGAAAAGAAAACTTTCTATTTTCCATACTTTTTATTTAAAATTTCGAGACCTGACCGCACCACCCACCGTCGAGTCCAACAAGGGGACGCAGACCAGGTGCACCAGTGCTAGTCAGGTCCTATAAGCTCAGAGTACATCCCTGAGATGGTCTCACCCTTAACGAGTACCCAGTAGATTTACCGATCGCCTGATCCATAAAGACTATTGATGTGCTAAGGACCACAACACACCTCCCGTTTACCTGAAGCAGAGGCCAAAATAATGTGTTGTTTTCTGGGGGTCTCAATTACCAGGACCCTCCTTTCCAGAGCCCCTCAGGGGGTTTACCTTCTTTAAGTAAACACGGGTGTCACATTCCCGAAGTACACTAGTGATCCGTCCTTTTTTTCTTTTCCTTTCTCCTTTCTTCTTCTGATTTTCTTCCTTTTCTCCCTCGTTGTTGTTGCCTCGAAAGAGGTTGAGGGCTCCCTTTGAGTAGCTTTCGCCGCTCTGTTGCTATTAGCTCCTCTTGGGGACTAAATCACCCACGTGTTTGCCGTGCGTGGAGACCCGTGTCCCTGGAAAGGAGGGTCCTAGTAACTGAGGCCCCCAGAGACCAACACATTACTTTGGCCTCTGCTTCAGGTAAACGGGAGGTGTGTTGTGGTCCTCAGCACATCAATCGGCTTTATGGATCAAGCGATCGGTACATCTACTGGATGACTCGTTAAGGGTGGAGGCCATCTCAGGGATGTACTGTGAGCGTATAGGACCTAGCTAGCACTGGTGCAGCTGGTCTGCATCCCCTTGTTAGACTCAGTGGTGGCTGGTGCCGTCAGGTTCCGAATTTTCAATCTCTAATATGGAAACTTTTTTTTTCTCTTCTCTCCCACGGGAGCACACATTGACATTACTGAAAGCTAAATTTTATATTGTGAAATGAAACTAGGGTACATTTGATACTGTATCCCCTTTCTTAATTCAAAAAGTTATTTCTTGAAATATCGGAGAAGTAAAGAGCATCCGGAAATTTCGTTCTGGAGATCTAATGGTTGAAGTTGCTTCAGAAGCTCAATCAAAACTGATTAGCAACATGAACACGCTAGCTAAGCTTTAGGTGTCCGTCGAACCTAATATTTATCTTAACTTTTCACGTGGTGTGGTATCCGCCAAGGATTTGTTAAAAACGCCCGCGGACGAGATCTTAGAAAATCTCAAAGATCAAAATGTCTCTGCTGTAAAACGCATCACTATCAGGTGGGATGGGCAGATTATTAATAACAAACATCTCGTACTGAAAATTGCGATGCGAGACTTACCGCAGCATATTAAAGCTGCATACATGCATCTATGCGTTACGCTGTTCATTCCAAATCCTTTGCGTTGTTTCCAGTGCCAGAGATTTGGTCACTCCAAAGCGGCTTGCAGGGGCAAACTGACTTGCGCTCGCTGCGCAGCAGTTGGCCACGATAGTTCGTCTTGTACTGCAAAGGAGAGGTGTGTCAACTGTCAGGGTGACCACCCATCCTATGCTAAAAGTTGTCCTATCTGGGTACTGGAAAAAGAGATCACTACCACCAAAGTTAAGAATAATTGTTCCTATCCTGAAGCGAGACGGGCTGTTACAGCTCGCACACCTCAAGTAGGAGTCAGCTATACTACGACTGTTGCTGTCAAGATCACCAGAACGACTAGCACACAAATGGATGCTCTCTCATTTCCGATAATTAAATAACCCCCTACAACTGCACAAAGGCAAAAATCGACCTCCACATCGAATACCCGCAGAAAAGTTCCTACTGCCAGATCAAAAGATATAAAGGTCGAAAAACTAAGATATGAAAATCAGGTCAATTCTAGGCCCTCCCTATCCACCCTTAAAGCCTTATCCCTGGAAGCTGACGCTGTGTCTCTGCATCCCTCCGATGAAGATCTGTCACTCGAAGAGATGTCAGATGACATGCCTTCCAGCTCCATGCAAGGAGCTTTTCAAATTCAACAATAACTTCCTTTGTTTCTTGGAACGGCCATGGTTTGCGTTCTCATCATGATGACATCAAGTCTATAATTTCAGCTTACAACCCCGCATGTGTTGCACTTCAGGAAACATTCCTGAAGTTCAGCAATAACTTTTCCCAGTGTGGGTTTAAAAGCTTTAGAAAAGACTGTGGTGACGATGGTGCAGTGTTTGGAGGTGTTTGCATATTAACATTCAGCAACTATCCCAGCACTGCCCAACATTTAAATACTACACTACAGGCTGTAGCTGTACAAATTCACACATCATGCTTGTTGACAGTATGTAGTTTGTATTTGCCACCACACGATGTCATCCGCCAAGAGGAACTCGATGCATTAATAGATAAGCTGCCAAAACCATTTCTGCTGTTATGTGACTTTAACGGCCATAATTCTTTGTGGGGAAGTAATGATACAAATTCTCATTTTTGGCAGATAGAGCGGTTTATTTCAGATAATAGTCTCTGTCTGCTTAATTCCGACGAGAAAACATATTTTCACATACCCACAAGAACACTTCCTTCTCTCGATCTGGCCATTAGCTATCCCTCACTTCTGCCATTGTTGAATTTAAATATAGGAAATGATCTGCATAACAGCGATCATTTTCCTCTCGTCATCTCCCAGACTGCAGGTAGTAGTGTAAGACAACACTTACTTACTTACGTTTACAGTCGGGCAGATTGGACGTTATTTACACAATTGGCAGTTATTGATGGTGAAATGGTTTCAATCGATGATATTGATAATGCCGTATCTAAGGTCACTGAAACTATTATAAATGCAGCTGAGGCATCAATACCAAAAAGTTCCTCTTTACCAAACCGGAAAAAAATTAGCAATACTAATAGAAGAAATAAATGATGAAACCATAGAAAAAATGGAAACAAATGAATTAGTAGAACTGATTGAAAAGAGTTTATATAAGATCTGAAAAAAAAAGTAAAAAGATAACCAATAAACAATCAAAGAACACCAACTATTGGTGGACAAAAGAATTGACTATCCAAAGATCAAAAATTAGAGCTCTAAGACGAAGATACCAGAAAGAATCAGATACAGACCTAAGAGTTCCTCTACATCACACAGGCGTTGCAAACCTCGGTGGAACAAACAATGCCAAGAAACATGTAAAAAACAGAGGAAGTTTTGTGGGATATTTAGGAGGTACCACACAACGGAGAATCTTATCGCATTTATGAGAACTACAGCATTAGCTCGCAGAGCCCATCGTCGAAATCAGAAGGAATCCTGGTCCTGCTATGTATCTTCAATAACATCTTCAACTTCCAGTAAGCAGTTATGGAGAAAGGTTAAAGCTGCCAATGGGATTTTTAGATAATTTTCTATTCCCATTTTAAAATCCGGAGCTGTTATATACTCTTCTAACGATATTCCTAACGTCCTTGGTGAAGCATTTACTTACGTCTCAAGCTCGAACTCTTATAGTCCTTCGTTTTTGAGGACTAAGAGTCGTGCTGAGCGAGTACCAATTCGCTTCAACCATCGACAAGTTTTACCATACAACTGTGAATTTGGAATGTTTGAATTGAAGAAAGCTTTACAGCAGGCCAATAATACCAGTCCATTACCTGATGGAATCAGTTATGTCATGCTTCAACATTGGAGTCCAGACTCCCTGTTGAACTTATTTTACCTGTTCAATAGGATCTGCACGGAAAATGAATTTCCGTCCATGACAAGAAGCAATTGTGATTCCTGTCCTAAAGGCTGGTAAGAATCCTTCAGATCCTTCAAATTATCGACCAATTGCCTTGACGAGTTGCTGATGTAAGACTCTCGAACGTATGGTCAACGCCCGTCTCGTATATGTCTTAGAAAAAAATAAATGTATACATATTAATCAGAGTGGCTTCCGTAAAAGGAGATCCACTCTGGATAATATTACATATTTGGAGACCTAAATCGGCAATGCTTTTGTGTGGAGGAACCATCTGGTCTCCATTTTCTTTGACATCGAGAAGGAATACGACCGTACATGGCGATATGGAATTCTCCATACGTTATATGATTTTGGCTTTCGGGGTAATCTTCTGAGATTCCTACGGAATTTTTTAAGCTCGTGTTTTTAAAGTACGTATTGGAAACTATACATCCAATACTTTTACAAAATATGAGGGTGTTCCTCAGGGCTCTATTCTAAGTTTCGCACTTTTTATCCTCATCATCAGTAACATACTTCATCAACTTCCATCATCAGTACATGGTACTTTATTTGTGGACGACCTGCAAATATTATGCGAAGGGTCTAATATGCGATTAATTAAGAGACAACTGCAAACAGCAGTTAAAACTTGCTGCATGGTGTGCTGAGAATTGCCATACTTTATCACCAAGCAAGAGTAAATGTGTCCACTTCTGCAGAAAGACTAGCCTGCATAATGATCCAACTATTTATATCAACAACGCTCCAATACAAGTAGTCAATGAAATAATATTCTTGGATATAATCTTTGACCGAAAATTAACATTTTTCTGCATATTTTACGTTGTATACCATCAACTACCGTTGGACCTGAGACGAATGCAGCAAACTCTCAATTATTATGCAAAAATTATGACAATCCCGCATCAGCCATTACGTTCAATGGTTCCTAATGCCTCTCTTGAAAGACTGTTTGATGCTCATTCATTGAGCATCCCACCTTTTCTTGCAAGTGCAGAAACACATCTTTGGCTCACGGACCCATGTCATGTTCGGATAGAGTCTATAGACCAATATCTTTATCTCCCTTGGTATGAACCAACAAATACTTTTATAAATACCTTTGCTGAATTTAGAAAATCTGACACAACACCTATTGTTTCCCAACAGCTATACTATTCTCATCGCTGTCAGAACCAGTCTTACAAACCTGTATTCACGGATGGATCTAAAACCTCAGGATATGTCGGCTGTGGAATTTTTATCAATACACGACTTTTAGCTACAGCCTACATTCGTCCTGCTCCATTTTTACTACTGAAGCTACAGCTATTTATAATGCGCTTCAGCACGTCAATACAGATGATTATCTTCAATACTGTGGCTATACTGACAGCATGAGTATTTTAGAGGCTTTGAGAAAAAATAGCGTTACATGTCTTCCAGTTGTGTTCAGTATTTTAAAAGTATTGGATTCCCTTACTGGCAAGGGAAAAGAAATTGTATTTTGTTGGATACCAAGCCACATGGGTCTAGATGGAAACGAGAGAGCGGATGCAGCTGCAAAGGCTGCACAAGATCCAACTTTACCATCGGTTCAGCTCTGAGATGTGAGAAAGGGTATAAAAAGATTTATATATGGCCTTTGGCAGGAATCGTGGAACTTGCAGGTCGGAAAGAAACTCCATAGCAGTTTCTCATCCCTCACTTCATTATCAATTTTACCGTTATGAAGTGATGATGTCCGTTTGACTCGCCTTCGTATCGGACACACACGTTTCAAACACAGGCATTTATTTCTAAGTGAGTTGAGTGCATAGGGTTAAACATGTGAGGAACCGTACACAGTATATCATATTTTAATCTCATGTCAAGATTTTAACCATTTACGTTTACTGTATTTTAAAACTGACATTTTATATTTATTGGATTTATTCGGAAATCCACCCCAAAGAAACCTATTTGCATTTTTGAGAGCTATAGGTTTTTTAAATTTTGTTTAAATATATATTATGAATTTTAAAATATATATATTTAATTATCATTTTCTTTTTATATTTCATAAAAAGATTTTAAAATTATATTTACACTGATTTTTGTTTTTTAAAATTTTAATGTTTCTTGGGTTTTTTGAAAAAAAAGAATAAATAAAATAAATCAACAATAATCTTAGACTTGGCGCAGCTTGTCCTCTTTGGACCTTGCGCCAGAAAACCCAACCAAACAACCAACCTCCTTTCCAGGGACATGGGTCTCCACGCATGGAAAACACATCTGTCTGAGATATTTTAAGACAAATACAATTATTATTTATAAATTTGTAACAATATTATGATAGGTTTGGAAAATTCCTTAAATGGGAATTATCTTGTAAATCACTGATGTCTTGAAAGGAAGATACTCTATTTGCAAAGTTTTTTCTAGAATGTTGTTTACACATTTTTTTTCTTTACCACTACACCCTTGTTGATTCAGACGGTTGCAATGTATGCATTGTAATTGATACTGCTGAACATATAGTTTTGTATTGTCCCAGAAACAACAAGTCATGTCAAAGCAACTTTAGCATAATCTTAAAATTGACAGTTATAATATTAATTATAAAAAATTATAGATTCCTAGAATATATAAAAAAGTAAGATATTTAGTAAATTTCTTTCAAATGTTAAACGGTTCTAAAGGTATCTTTTTTTCAATTGGATCATTAGAGATAATAGCCAAAGTAACAAAAAGTCTTCGGTCAACATTCAACCAATAAACGTCGCAACATATTAGCAATTTAAAATATTGTTGCTTAAAAAATTTGAGAAAATTTATATTTTAGCTCATTATAAATAAATTTTATTAACAAAATGATCTAAATAAATATCCTTTGGATATTGCTTTTATTTTTCTGTACTGTCATACTCCATACATACGTAGGTTAGAAATATTTTAAATTATTACATAATGCTTATATAAAGTATAAATGCTTTAAAAAAGCACTAATATGAAAGGTAAATAACTTTATAAATTCAAACATGTACGTTTGATTACCAAACCTGCCAAAAATTTTCATGAAATAAATGAATGAATACTAATTTAAGTTACTCAATATAATTTCGATTTTATTTATTCACAGATATCACTTAAAAATATGAAACAATTTTAAATCCATGAGCTTAAAACTAGTATTTATTTTTTTTATCTTATATTATTTTGTCAGAACTCTAAAGTTAACAATCTAATTTAACAAAAAAACATCTTATCAAGTTTGACATGCATGATTTTAGCAGCTTACAGCTTTTTTTATTTTTGACGGCGTGCTTATCAGCCACTGCCTTACCTCCGATCTTAATTGGTAAACATATACGTAATTAATAAAAAATTGCTGAGTTTTGTGAATTGTTAGATCAGGAGTATGGACGAATACCTCAGCAGTGAAGTTCTCATCTAATTCACCAGTCTGGATGGGCAGGGGCTTTTCTAGCGACTTGTGCGGAACATGTTAAAAATAGGCTTTAAAATTAATTTTTTAATTATTAATTAAAAATAACTTTATTTGAGATGAGCTGCAAGAAATTCATTAAAAATAATTTATTCAAAAGATTTGAAGTATATTTAGAAAAATTATAATTTATAGTATGAAACTTTAAATATTAAATATTTAAAAGTTAATCTGAGTCTTAGAAAGGATAATTAGTGTTTAAAATATGAAAATTCAAGTATAAATTTCAGATTTAGGCTATTAAGTTACAATTAAGTATAAGATGTGTGATTTATTAAAAAATTGTGTGAAACATACCAGGTCACAATCTTTGGCAGCAGTCACTAAGGTATCCCAGGGGGCGACAGAAACGAAAGTGCGGGAAAGGTGAAAGGGTAACATAACATGAATTAGAGACCGACCCGCCCTAGGGCACACGGTCTTTGAAGTCCATTGCGAGTAGCAATCCCGCCAAGTACGAGTGGCACATGTGCGGCAAGCGTCGCAGCACAAAGCTACCCCCTGCCAGAGAAACGATATCGGAGCACTAGGAGACAGAGACATGGCTCCCTAGATAGATCCGAAGACTCTCGGGCCAAATCAGCCTAGAGACCAATACTTGCTGGGCATTGCACCCAGCCCGGCGACCACCACCCTGCGGTCCATCGAGACCCTCTCCAACGGAAGAAAGGCGGTTTGCCTTTATTAATAAATAACAACTATTTACAAAATATACACCATCACTTATGGTGTGTAACAATAATAACAATAACAACAATAATGACAAACAACTTTAATTATAACAACTCAGAGAGTGGAGTCTAACTTAATCTTACAATTAGTCTATTATTAACATAGTATTTAATTAATATTATACAGGAATATCTGTTAGGGTTAAATTGAACTATTTTCTACATTTAAATTATCCTGTAACAACTTATTAATTATCTGTTCTATTGCCAGTTTAAAGTTCTTGTTAAAGATAAGTTTACTTATGTTCAGATTCAGGTAATTTGGTGGGTAGAGTTTATTTCTTATTTCGCTGAAATGATTACATGTGTACACTATATGATTGGTGTCTTGAATTTGCCCGTCGTACCTACAGGTTGCCGGCTTTCCATGAAATCTGTTTTGGTAAACCCCCATCACACCATGCTCAGTTATAATTTGAGTAATGTAAAAATTTGATATGATCCTTTTGATTGAAACTGTTGGAAAAATTTGATGAACACTTTTGGCTTTTTCTGATTGGTCCCAGTATTGTTGCCAATTATCTATTTCTAATTTGTTGAGGCAGTGTTTAATTTGATTTTTAGTAAATTTTGATTGGTAGTTTACTGTTTCAAGTTTGGTTGCTTCTTTGGCCTCTAAGTCGGCTTGTTCGTTCCATTTAATGCCAATGTGTGCCTTTACCCAATGTAATTTAAATTTATTTGGATTTTCCTTTAGCAAGTTTAGTATCTGTTTTAAAGCGTTGTTTTCTATTTTCCAATTTCTAATAGATTCAAGGACTGATTTAGCATCTGTGTGTATGTCACAATGTTCTATTTTATGTCTAATGCAATATTTAATTGTATAAAGAATTGCTATTGATTCTGCTTCAAAAACTGTTGCATTGTCTGAAAGCCTTATTTTCTTAATTTTTAGCGTGTCGTTTTCCTTTCTGATAATAGTAGCACAACCTACTTTATCATTTAACTTTGATCCATCCGTAAAGGCATAATATTGGTTCATATTAACTTCTTTGTTCCATTTTATTTCAAATTTTTCCCATGGTGGATCCCATGATATTACCTTAGTCCAACTGTTTTCTTCTGTGTATGTAAAATCTCCTATTTTAATCGGGATTTTCTGTTGCCATAAGTGGAACTTAAGCTGCTGTGTTTTGGCTCTCAAATTTATTGGAACACAACCCGTTAGAACATGCAAAGCATCTGTAGCCACTGTACTGTAACATTTACTTAGCCTAAGTAACGAAATCCTTTGTATCTGTAATAATTTTAGATTTAATTTCACTGTGTTTTGATACCAGCATGGTGCTCCATATAAGACTATTTTTTCTATGACTTGATTATAAATTTCCTTTGCTATTTTTTGGATTTAGACCCGAAGTAGCTCTTGTAATTCTATTTAATTTATTAGTTATACTATATATTTTTTCTTTAATCTCTGTTAAGTGCGGTATCCATGTTAATTTATTGTCTAGAGTAACTCCTAGATATTTGATTGTATCCGAATATTTAATGTTTTCCCCATTGTACTTAATTGTTGGTCTGCGTGTTATTTCATTTTTAATTACAAACACTGTATATCTCGATTTTGTAGTACTCATTTCCAAATTATAATCCTGTGCCCATTTTAATATTTTATTCATTAACACTTCAGACTGCTTCGTAAAATGATAGTATGATTTATTTGTTATTGTAATCAATATGTCGTCTGCAAATGCTTGAATGTCCGTATTTGGTCCCATATCTTCCCCTAAAAGCTCATTGACTATAATGTTCCACAGAATTGGACCTAGGCTAGATCCTTGCGGTACTCCTTTATTATAACTCTGATTTTGATTAGTGCTGTCTATATAAGTTCTTTCATTTAAGAAGGATGCAATTATCTTTATTTGCAAAGGTGAAAGGTGAAAGGGTAAGTGAAAATCCTTAGTGCAGCTTAAAGAGAGTTGGTTACAATCCTAGTCCTTTTTCTTTTACGATATTTGTAAATAATCACTGTAAGCAATCAGGACAAACAGTTAAAAGTTTGAAAATATAGGGGAATTGATGGTTATTGGGGAATCACATTTTGGGAATTAGTCAAACGTGTAATAAGAAATGAGTATTCAGTGAACCTAATTCTTATATTCTTTTATTTTTGAAAATTACTGTAAAATCTTCTTGATTTAAATAATCTCTTGGTCTTTCAATTGAACCTGTGTTGTATAACGGTATATCTGGAATTGCGGACTTTTTTATATTTACCATTTTTGGTACATATTGATAGATATTTTTCTAGTAAAATCTAGAATAGTGGGGATTTTTGAATCTGGATGAAATATTTCATTATGTACAAACCAGAAAATTCTTGTAATTTAGTTGAGAAATTTATTTTGAAATGTTTGAATAGAGTCTTCTAGACGGAGTTGTTTGACGCCATACTGAAATGAAGTATGTAAAATTAGGTTTTATAATTGCGGTATAAGTCAGAGTCTTTGTTTTGAATGTTAGACGGCCTTTAGATCTAGTGTGTAACAGGAGAGGGATTTATTGGTAGATGTGGATAGTTTTAATGGATTAGTTACATGTTTAGTAAATTTTAGGTAACTGTCCAACGTTACTCCGATATATTTGCATCTTTAACCCAGGAGATGGATTTGACAAAAATATTAAGATCACAAGAGAGAATTTGGGTTTAACTTCTGTGAAATATAACTGATGCGTATTTGGATGCATTAATCTCATAATCTCATATATTTGGTTACTAGCTGAAGGTAAATACTTTTATAACAAG
Source organism: Latrodectus hesperus (assembly GCA_037975125.1). Lineage (NCBI taxonomy): Eukaryota > Metazoa > Arthropoda > Arachnida > Araneae > Theridiidae > Latrodectus > Latrodectus hesperus. Next base: position 35,217,344 of record CM075860.1, on the reverse strand, counting down.
CAACTTTTGAATAATTTATATCATTGAGAATTTCTCTTTGAATATATATTTCCTAAAATGAGTATTTTTCTTTTGCAAGAAAAATTTAAAATAAGGCAAAAGCATTGCTTATTCAAAAGGAAATTTTAATTTTTAGATTTAAGAAAATTACGTTAATCTTATAATACTCTATAAAGATATAAATACCATAAGCAAGAAAAATTAAATTATTAACTATGACTATCAGATCTGACAGTAATTTTTTTTTCCAGTCCAAGGACATTAACAATTTTTAAATATTTGATCAAATTTAAACTTCAAAATCTGCCTTATTTTTGTGTAAACTTATGCGTAAAAGATACGATTAAAAACAGATACATAAAACTACTGTTTTCTAGAATGAGTATTAATAATATATTTTCATTTTTGTGTAATAGATGGAGTAATAAAGAAATAATTTTGCTCACTTCTAATCAATAAATGATGATTATCAAAAAAATAATTTTCTTTTCTTTGGATGAGTACAAATCTTTAAACATTTATTCCAATTATTAGTTTCATTTTATTACATAGTTAATTCCACACTTTTAAAGGATTTGAAATTAAATACTCAATTTAAATTCTGAAGCTACAAATAAATGGCAAATTAAATTGATAAAATAAAAATTTATTATTAACATGGTTTTAGATAAAGTAAATTGAATTGTAAAATAAGATTAGAAATTTAATTTTAGAAATAATTAGATAAATGACCTATTTTGTTTACAGAATTTATTCCATACACATTTTATGCAATTTAAAAGAAAGATAAATTTTACTATTATTCTGTGATTTACAATTTATGATTCAAAAATATTTAATTTTTTTATTAAAGAGAAAAAATTGAATACATGTATCATTATAGAAAGCGATTTTAAACATTATTGCATTCATTTGCTTTTCGATTCATAAAATTTCTGTTAGCGTTTTCCTCATTTGCTTACATTATTACAACCGCCCTACTAGGTAACGCCATTCACCACACCCCTTTTCAGACTACCTCTTTAGGTTTGTATTAAATAAGAAACCTCACCAAAATATACCAAGTACGATTACAGTTTACCTTGCCAACACGACTTCGGAAAAACTCTCTTAAATTTTCCAATCACTGAGATAAGTTTGTAATGTACTCTAATTAGGTAATGAGATACTTTTGAATTTGTTAGACCAACAACTTGTTTAGTTTTGTCTTTGATAAAGATTGCAGTGTCATTTGTGTAGCAGACAATGAACATTTTTTTTGGGGGGGGGTGAGGGATGACATAAATTTAAATGCAGAAAAATAAGAGGCATACAAGACAACCCTGTGTGACTCCCCTACTATGTCTCTAGTGGTAGAAAATGAGAACCCAATTTTGACTTTGAATTTATATTGATTAGGTATGAGTGTAACTAATAATATTAAGTACGTTTAGCTCACATTCATTATATTCATTGCATATGTTAGAATATTTTGTGCTTTAAATAAAATGGCGTCAATCCGTCTCGGTTGCTTCAATTGGAACTTTATCTTTGAATGAATACTGCTCCCTCGTACTCCTAGCTCTATGAATCTTTTTTTAATTGAGTAACTGTAACTGAAATAACAATAGAATTTAAAAAAAAGCTTTCTCTATGTTTAAAACACAGACCAATATTTATAAGACCATAGACCAATATTAATTATCTTGGTCGTTGGTTTAAAACATTAAATTGTTATTGTTTTTTAAAATTATGTGGCTTTTAAATTTTATTCTTTGGGCATTGCTTCATTATTTTTGGTAACTTATTAAAATTTTACTATGCTAATTATATGTATCGTAACAATGATGTAATTTTTTAATTAAAGTTTGAAGATTTTTATTTCATGCTTCATTTTTATTATATTTATCTATTAAAATATTTTATAAGGTTTTATTACATTCATGTAAATAAATCTACAAGTTACAGAAATTTCTCCTGATTTTTATTTTTCTAAGTTGTCTCGTTTAAAAGGATCCAAAAGATATATTTTATAAATTTATATTATTTTTGAAAACACTAAGCATGAAAATTTTCTCCATTTTTTTAAAAAATTCCTTTTCATAATACAATAAAACACCAATTATCCGAATCTTTTGGGACCAGGCCCCATTAGGGTTCAAAACTTTGGATAATTAGATTCTTCCGAAAAAATGTTCTTAATTCATTATTGTACGTTGAAAGTGAGAGAAAAATTACATATTTTTTTTAAAAAAAGGTACTTCTAATCAATTAAATAAAAATACAACACTTTTGCATGTTAAAGTACTTACAAGAGCTGTTCATTAATACAGTATGTATGCACAGTGCTGTAAATGATAGTCATTGCTTACTAAACATCTTGGTGAGAGTGAGCTGTTTTATTGCATTCATCCATTTTTGGGCTGCTGAGTTGCATATCTGCTTGACAGTGAAAATTAGCTTGTTATCACACTCAGGCTGATGCTCTGTGCATAAGTAGTTTTAAAGATAGCAAATTCTGCTTCGATTTGTGCATTGAGATCATCTTCTAAAATGATACTTTAAATAAGTTGACCATCATTTGTAATTTAGATTCTTACTAATAATCCATTCTCCTATATCTTCAGCATTAACTTCCAGGAATTTACAAGCAGATTCTTTTGAGAGAATTCCCCAAAGGATACATCTCTCATTCTCATCTTCTTCTATCTTTTCTTGAACTTTCTCCTTTTTCTCATTTTCTTTCTCTTCAGTCTAATTTATTTCTCTGGAATAAATTAGTCAGAAGCAATATTTGCATCTCAACATTGCTATGTTATCTGATTAAAAAAAAAAAAAACATAACAATGTGTTTCATATCAACAATGTTATATTCATCAGATATTTTAAATTCACTCTCTCCATGCTGAGATTCTTTTCTATTTATTTTTTTAATGGGTAATATAATGTCTTGCTTAAATTCACTTTAGGCTGCCTTACACTTTTTGGGTAACATGAAAACAAAAAATCTATAAAATCAACTAACAGTATCAATATTAAAATAAAAACATGGAGAAAGATTTCATGCATTGCATCAAATGAAAAGAGGTCTATAAAATTGGGTACCCCTCTTAAATTGCTATGAAACCAAGTATCCTTATCTATTTTCCATCTAGTGGTCAATTTCATGATGTTTCCATTATATATCCTACCCTGTGATTTTTTCCTACTATTTTGATTAATTCTCTTCAGTAATAAAAACTTATTTACAATTTCTTGATTGGAATTATCAAATAAAGCTTTCTGACTTTTATGGTTTTCCTAAAATTATTTTTATCAATCATTTATAATGAAGTATTCAGTTGATATATTTTACATTATTTATAATGAACATGTGCCACAGAATGTTCATTGAAAAATGAATTTTATTTTTTTTACCACTAAACCTTATATGCTTTTAAACACTATCATTTGTAATTATGTGAAATTATAATTTAGTATCGTCAAAAATATATCTATGATTTTCGTTAAAGTAAAAAATCAAAATTCTTTGGTCAGTTATATGCTCTTGTCATCCACAAAAATTGTAGTGGCTTTTTCAATTAAAATGTGTGTGTGAATTTTATGAATGCATTTGATAATTGGTACATCACTTTTAGTCCATGAAGCATGACAATTTGATCAAAGTGATAAGATACTTGTAAATTTTTTTAAAATTATATTTTAGAAAATTATAAGGTCAAAATTTGTGAAACTTCTATTTTTGTCCCCACAATGTTTTGCACTTAGTAATGCTCTATGGCTGAGTAGAGAAGTTGGGGAATCTAAGCTAGGAAATGAAATTAGCATTAGTTAACTTTGGACATTGAGATAAAAGATTGAGATTATATTCCAAGCATAATTATCTACTTCACCGATGTACAGCACAAAATAGATTAGTTTTTTAATCAGAGTCTACATCTCTGATTTAACACTAGCAAATTTGTTTTTATTTCTCTGAATCAAAAGAATTTTGCAAAGAACTTGTCATGTGATGCTAGAAGCAGTAAAGCAGATGTAACAACCTCACTGAAAGAGATTCCCATTAATTACTTCCAGAATACTTTCAGTGTTTGGGTGAAGTATTGGCAATAGTGCATAAAAGCAAGGGTAGAATATTTTGAAAAGTTCTGTAGTCCGTAAAATGATAATTTTAAAATTGTAAACTATTTTAAAAATTGATATTGAATAATTGATTTAAAAAAATCATTCTGGGAATTTTTGAGACAAACTGTATTATGGTTATGAAATTAAGTTTTTGTATTCAAGTTATGGCACAGAGGCTATGTAATCCAGCATGCTAAATTATGAATTCGCTGATTTTTTTGGTGGAATTTCTTGTTTATTTGGCAACCTGGATTTTATTACATCATAAATATCGAGACGTATAAGAGTAAAGTAAAAAAATTCTATTTTGGCAACATTATAGAATTTATGTCATCATGAGATGTCGCAAATACATTTTAGCAACATTTCTTCATCTCCAAAAAAAATTCAGAATTTTGAATGCTGTTATATGACATCTGTGCCCGTTATTTGATAACTTCTAAGTTTCATATTAAAAATTCTGCAATTTTTGTGTGTAAATGTGGCTATTTGAGTTAATAACATTACATAATTATCAACTACTATAACATTTAAAAAATATTTAAATGTTTGCCAATTCTCTATTTTTTTAAATTATAATTTTTTAATTTTCTTTCTATACCTCTAATGAAAATAAATTTAAGCCTTTTATATGTTATTGAATTACAACAGTAAGTAAGATATAAGCATCCAGTCTTAAATTAGAGTATTACGTCTTAGGTAAGGGTTAATACAAGTTCCTTTAAAATTAGAAAAATATTATGTATAATTTTTTTGCTGGATAAATTTGACACTAAATCTGTCATTCCTGTAATGATGATATTCTAAATATTACCAGTAAGAAATTTCAGAATTCCTTCATTTTCTAAAATAAAAAATCATTAGTGTATTTCAGGCTTATAATTTTTTATTGGAAATACTTAAATATAAATAATATGGAAATACTTGATATATCTATGGAAATACTTGATATTAATATGGAAATACTTAAACATAAAAATAAATGCTTTTGAAGTTATTTATTTAAAAGAAAAACATTTGAAATTCTACTGTCATTTGTTTAAGAAAATAAGCATATTTGGAAACAGTAATATACATAAACTTAGGATTTGCAAGAAATTAAAATTTTCTGTTACCTTAAAAAAGTCTGGGCTAATCATATATAAATAGATTAATAAGATATATTAATCTATTTATAATAATCATATATAAATAGACTAATATATCTTAATGTGAAAATTCAAAATTCTATAAAATTATTTTTGTTTTTAATTTTTCAATACAAATATTTTATTAATTTAAATCAATAAAATTCATTAAGTAAGGAAAATGGTTTAAATTTAAATGAAATTTATAAATTTTTATTAAATTACTGATTAAAGTTATGTAAAATATAAGAAATAAAAATTCTGACAGATCTGTTTTCAATACATTTACAATGTTAGTGGTTCCAATTCCATATTAAGCTATGAAAATTATTTTAATAAAGTTAATATTTTTTATTATTCACACATGTTTTAAGATTGGAGATAGATAATTTATAAATACATATTAATTGTTTAATTATATTTCTCATTATGGTTTGTATGTATTTCATTGTTTTTATTGTGAATGAGATTGATCTTATGATTAAATTAATAAAAAATTTCAGCATGCCTTTCTTATTCACTAAATTAAGAATTAATCATGTATCATAAATTAATGCTTTTATTAATATTGTATTGTACATTATTACAACTTTCTAATTTTAAATTTTGTATGATGAATCAATACTAATGATACATATATTTTTCAGGTTAATTTGATCTCCAATGGCTCAAATTATTTTATTTATTTTATGCTGTTATTTATCGATTTGTTACGCTAGTATTAGTAATCATTCCGGTAAATATATATCAAAACTAGCATATAAAGATTTTTACAACAATTCAGGAGCATGTTTCCAGAAAGGTATTTGCCAAAGTGTACAAAATTTATCTTGTTTTGGAACAATTTTACCATATACATCAACATCTGTGGACTTAGTTGAAGATTCTGAAACTCAGTTTGATGTCCAGGTATGGCAATATAAAATTTATTTAAAAGGGATAATTTTATTTATTAATGGTAAATTAATCTGTTTTTTTGATCAAATATTATTTATTTCATCTTAGTGCAACTAAAAGAGACTCATATTTCTGCAACTTGCAAGAAATTTTCTTATTATAATAAAGGATAATTTAATCCTTTATTATATATTTTCTCAATTTTTAAAAGCAGTATTGCAATTTTAATAATTATTGTTAATAATTTTTGTATAATTTATGTAAATTTAAGTTACAAAAATATATTTGTTCAAAACATTTTTTTCTGATTAAGTATTACAATTTTTATCATAAACTGTAAAATTATGATTTGTTACGAAGTTGTTCAAATTTGACTTTTGCTCCTACTGCTTAAGTTTGCTTTGGTAAAATATTGTAGCCTTTTCTGTACTTATTTTTCACATAGTTAAATTTTTATTTTAAATATCAATGAATGTGGAATTATTTTATTTGATAAACATTTTTTGACTGGAATAGACCCCAATAATTACCTAAGCAAGTGATTTATAGAACTTGAGTGTTATATCCATTTAAAAAACTCTAGTTTATTTTGAAAAAAAAATTTTCATTCAAAATTTGTTTTTTGCATGTTTTATTTTTTGCAGTAATTTTATGTAGTATAGATGTGCCTATATAACTGATGTTTTGTGTCATTTTATTAAAATCTTATTTACATTTTGTGTAGGATAATCTTGCTTTATGGCAAGGTTTAAGAAGTGTACCTCGATGTTGGGCAGTAATTCAACCTCTCCTGTGTGCAGTTTATATGCCAAAGTGTGAAAATGGTTCTCTTTTCTTGCCATCACAAGAAATGTGTCGCTTAACAAGAGGAGCATGTAAAATTGTAGAAGTTGAACATGGCTGGCCTTCTTTTTTACAGTGTGATAATAAAAAGTTATTTCCTGGACGTTGTCGGGTATTAAATGTTTATTATAAATAATATGCCTCAAAGAAAAAGTATTCAATTTTACATGAACAAATTGTAGTTAAATTTCATAGTAAAACTGCAATTGGGTAATGATGATTCAACTATCAGAATATAGTAATATTAAAAACTTGATATTTATTTTAAACATCAAGTTTTTTTCTTCATTTTCAATAATTCAACTCAACAAATTTTTAAGTAGAAATAATTTTGATGACATACTTTCGTTTGATTTTGATATTTCTATATTAGAATATATTTAAAGAAAGTTTTTTTGTATGATGTCATTAATTTGAAGATATTTCCCACTTTTTTCCCTTAAAATTTTCTGAGTTACAAAAGTTTTAAATACTGAGCACTTCTTATGCTTTTTATATGCAAATGAAGCTAAATCATTGAAAATAATTGGTTTATATTAAGTTTAATTAGTTGTCAAAATCATCAACTTTTCAATTATAATTCTTTATATTTTTCTTGTATCTTTTTTCCCATGTTTGGATATCGATGCCTTATATTCTTTGAATTTTAAATAATTGAATATTAATTACTTCATATGATTCTAAAATACTTCATTATAAAAATAATTTGATTTATATGTTCATATTCATATATCATATTTTTACATATTCATATTTGATAATTTTGAATAAATTCATTAATACTATATTTCTTTGTTTTGTACATTTTGTACAAACAAAATTTATAGGAATAAATACAACATTTTTTTGTTATGGTGGTAGTTATGAATAACTACTATAACAGAAGAACCACCAGAATCATACAATATTATTAATTATTTATGATGACATCCCTTATTTGTAGAATTTTTTTCCTAATAATAATCGAAGGATTTTTAATTCAGTTGTTTAATTATTGTTGTGTAAAATAAGATTTTTGGAATGATTTCATAGATGCCTAATTTCTCAAGAAATTTTTAAACTTTATAAATGTTTTCCACCAATTTATGACATTTTATATATATATTGCAATTACATTATATGCATATTTCTTTGCATAAAAATATTCACTTTTAAAATAGTCAAAGTTTTTTTTTTTTTTTTTTTTTTAATAACGGCGGGCACTTGGGTGACTAACCCTTCGCCACAACAAGGCCAGAAACTGCTACTCATTTGTCGTTACCCAGCGGGCGCCTGTGAACCAAGTCACGGAGACGAGTAGCATTACCCGCGTCATACCACCACAGATCCGTTTATAGGGCGGGCTACATTTATACATCAACACACAAGAAAGGACAGAGAAACACAGAGAGATAGTAACATCCATGCCCGAACCCGGGATCCACAGCTCAAGAGTCAGGAACGCTAACCACTCCGCCATTGGTCGGCTTAAATAGTCAAAGTTATCAAGGCCTTCCAAAGAAGGTAACTAGGGCATATATATGGGTATGACAATAAAAACTCTGTTAGATAAGTAACTTTCCAAACACCAGAGGGAAAGAGAAGGTGAGAAAGACCAATAATAAGATGGATAGATAGAATGGAGAGAAAGTTATCAGACTTTTGAGTAAACCATTAGAGAAACTTAGCGTCTAGTATATTTAAATGGAAGAAGCTGACAGAAACATCCTTGGCTGGTAACTGGCTGTTGAGCTTATGAAAAGAAGAAATAGTCCAAGTTCCCTAAATTTTGTCCTGCAAATATAATCATGAATATGGTTATTGCTTTAAGATTACAATTCCTCTCTCTAATTTCTTATTCTTCCCTAAGTTTTTATAACTTTTATCAAGCTTTAACACTTGTGAGTATCTTTGATTTATTTAAACATTTAGCAATGCATAATAGTTTATATATTAAAAATATCTGCATAAATTTGATAAAAAAAAATTATTGATTGCATAGTTTTATTTTTCTTAGAAACTAAACAATGTAATCTTAAGGTAAATTAACTTAAACTCATTTACTTAGAAAAATCTTGATTTTTCTTCACATTATTCTTATTTTATTTATTTTTACAGAATCCTTTGCAGGAAATAAAATTCAATACCAGCTATAAATGCATTCCACCCTTAGTAGAAACAGATAATCCTGAAAATTGGTTCCATGAAGTAGAGGGTTGTGGTATTCAATGCAAAGATCCTTTATATACAGAAAAAGATCATGCAAACACTCATTATTTAACATCATTTTTAGCTTCACTAAGCTTTGCCTTTACTTCCTTTACTATTGTAAGTTACACATTTTATTTTTCTAGTGATAAACCTACAAAATTAGTCCAAATAAATCTATGTAATTAAAAAAATCATTACTTGATTATTAAAAAAATGTGTGGATATTTATATTTATTTATATGTACTGTATACAACAAATTGAAAACTTTTAATTAGATAACATTTGTACACAGGTGTAAGTGAAATATTTTCCTTTAAATTATGTAAAGTAAATAAGAAGAAAAATTCAAATATGTTTATATTTATATGTATATTACAAACAATCTAACTTGTATGTTTTAAGGCATATGATAATACATTGTTCAACATAAATTTATGTAGACATTTTAACGCTTAATATGTTTTAGAGTTTATTTTTTCAAAAGTTTTTCAATGGTTAACTTGTAATTATTGATATTATAATAATAAGACTGTAGTAGCATGCTTCAACTGTCATTTAAATATGTATACAGTTTCCTGTTAAATATAAAACATCTTTTAAATTAAAACCAATGATTTTAATATAAATTAAAAGTTTTCAGTGTTGTTTCTGAAAGAATGTTCATCCTCTATTTGTAAATTAGCAAGATAAAAATTTAAAACCATGTGCTTTGCATTCACAGAGGTTTCTATGAATGGAAATGCAAAAAATAATATTTAATCTGTGTACAGAGGTAGTAAAAAAGCTAAAATGTTTTTCCAAGAAATATTTTAATCCAGAATGTGTTAGTATGATCTAGGATGATAACAAGATTCACGCATATCATTTGTTATTATATTCATTTTGATGAATTTAAGATCAACTTGTTTTTTTAAATCTCATACGACTGATTTATATTCTACATATTATATTTGTAAACAATCAAACTTATGAAAAGCAGGTCTTCAATACATCCCCTTTTCTATTAATGATAAAAACGATTGTTGAAGATTCCTACTAATTTTTCAGCAGCACATTTGTCATCTAAATTGACGATTCACTACAAAAATTATCCAGCTCCTCATTTTAAAAAATTGAGTGAATCTTTTTAAAGGATTAAAGAAAACTGAACTGAAAGTATACAATTAATTATTATGTTCCTTTAAAATTCAGTTTTCCTTTGAAATATGTTCCTGTAAAATTAGTGTTATGCAAATGATCATAAAGCAATAAACAAACATTTAGAAAAATAAACTTTAGAGGATAAAAGAAAAATAATTTTTTGCTGTAATCACCTGTATTTTTAACAGGAGTCTGTTTAGTTGTTTATTTCCTGTTTTATAGCTACTTTATGTACATAAGGATTAGTTTGATATGAAATTGGAGTCAGAACCACTAAAACAAATATTTACAGCCATTGCAAGATTCAAAACTATAAACTGTTGAATAAAAGGCCACAATGCAAATCATTCATATGGTAACATTGGCTTATAGGAACCAAAAATTCTTAATTATTATAGTGGCTAGAAAATCCAATAAGTTTGATGTCCTTATCTCAAAGATTCTCTATGTAACTTATTTCTTTCAAGCTGTTCTTTCATTGTACCAGATCTTGTTCTTATGAGATCACTGCATTTTCATCATATTTAATTTTCAATTTGTTTTTTAATATTTAAAATATTTTCTATATTTCAAACAACTTGTTTAACTCTATTATTGATTTAGAAAGTTTTAAATATCAACAAATTTTCCTCAAAATTTTCAACTTTTATTGATTTTTCATACAAATTTTCTTATTCAATTATTTCTTATTGTTTGCATAACATAGTTTTGATTTTCAAAATATTCTCTTGTTTCATCACTTTTCAGTTGATAAATGATTTATTATTTTTTTCAGTTAGTTTTATTTAATATATTCTTATCTATATACTTAAAATTTTTTAAATGAATACTTCAATATTTAATGACCCATAATAAATATAGATTTTACTTGTAAAGTACTTTTTTTAAAAAATTTATCATGAGTTTTATCATTTATTGATTGGTGTTTAATTTCTCTGTTTTCAGATTACTTTTATTATCAGCTGGAAAGTTTCTAATAGGTATCCAGATAAAATTGTATTTTATATCAATTTATGTTGGGCGATTGTATCTTTTGGATGGATTATACAGTTTTTTCCAGGAGCTAGAGAAGAAATAGTTTGTGTACATGATGGAACTATAAGACGTCGACAACCTGAGTAATCATTTTATAATTTTTAATGAAATGTTGATCTTATTTGTCTTACACATTTGATTTTTGTTAAATTTATCATTTTAGAAAGTAATTTAAAATGACTTTCTGCTTTTGTTTTCCTTTATGTTTACATGTACCTTAAAATCCTCATTTTTCAGAAAACAAAAATATAAGAACTAGTAAGAGACATTGAGTCCTTTACATCAAATTTATCAGACTCAAAAATTGGAAAACTTATTTTTCTTATGAAAATCCCAAAATATTTTTTCAGTTATTAAATAAAAAAGTGTTAAATTAAATGGTCTGTTTCTTTAATTAAGATAAAATTATTTGAATTCTAGTTTAAGAGTGAATATACATTTTTCATATTTTAAGTATTTCCTCATTGATTGTAATAGATACCTAAATTTCAGAGTTATCAGAATCTATTTTTTCAAATATAAGTCAATATACTGTTGTATGAAGAAGTACAATCGAAAAATGGTGTTCAGACAATAAACCAAGCAATTATTAGTTTTGTAAATATTCATTCACATTATGTGACAAATATAAAGGAAAGAAGCAAAGTGTTCAAATCTCCAATTTCTATATAGCATTTCTCTATGGTCCATATTTCTAATAATATTGTATTTCTTAATTACTCTTATCTAAAGTTATTAATGTATAATTATACCTTATCTCTATTTGAATGTCTTTCCATATTGCCGCAAAAAGTTATGTAAAGAATTGAAATTTCTAAACATTGTTTTGTCAAGAGAAGAAATAGTGCTTAAATTTAGTTAAATTCCATAAACAATTGCTTATATTCTCCAACTTTTCTAAACTATCAACCAGTTTGGATTGTAGCCATTGATTCAACAGCTTGTTGGTTTGATTTCCACCTTGAACTTGGAAGTTTGTAGTGATTCAGAATCTATATTGTAAATCCTTTTTTTTTTTTTAACTTACCTTTATTTGAAAAAAATTGTTTTACATGCAACAAACAAGCCAAGCTTTTAAACTTTTTCATATACTGAATCAAACTAATTTCTATATAATATCACAGTTAGATTTGTTAACTTTCTTACAAGTATGAATGTAATCATAATTTAGACATCCTGACAAGATGTAATGACAATTTAACTGTAGTCTTTTGTTTCAGTGTTAAGTTTCAATAGAACTTGATTTTAGTAGTAGTAAATATCATAAATCAAATTCAGTCAGGTTTTAACGATCAAGTAAAAGTTCTAATTTAATAATAAAATATATTTTAAAATGAATATTGCATTATCGTATACCTCTTACCTAGTGCGTGTTACTCAAATTACTGAAATATATGGAGTTATTTTTCTAAATCTAAATTCATGAAACACTATAGTGTTGCCTATGTATCTGTAGAATTGATTAATTTATATTAAATTTTAAGTACATTGCAATATTTTAAATGTATTAGAATCTCTATATTTTCCTATGTGAAGTATGCATAAATTCCTATTGAAGACAGTGAGTCTTGTCTGTCCAGTAATTATGTACATGAAAATGAATCTCATCGATTAAATTTTAAGCCAAAGCTATTTATTTGGCTGCATAAAATGTTCATGACAATTATTCATTCTCAATATTATTTTATATTAACTTTTACAAGTAATGGGTTGTACACTCATTGTGTGCAAGATATATGAAATACTTTTCTGATGGACTCCAAGTCGCATAGATTTCAATTGCAATAAAATGCTGATGCAGCTGCAAAGTGCATCAGCTCCATTTCAGCCTTCAAATTCCTCCTTTAAATGTGAGAAGAAAGTTTCCAGTATTTTTGGAGCATGCAAGTCACTAAGAAATTGTGCTGTTTTATATACCTCACTTCATTTTCAGTTTTAGTGCTATGAAGTGCTGATGCCAGATTAACTCACCTTTGTATGAGACACAAATTTCACTCATAAACATTTGATTTTAACTGAATTAAATTCATTGTGTAAAACCTGCGATGAACCATACACTATTTATCATTTTCTAATTTTATGTAGAGGTTTTACATACCATCATTTTACATCTTTTAATAGTAATCTTTTAACATTAAATGATTTAGGGATGCCTCCCTGTGGTAATCACTTTGCCTTTTTAAGATCAATTGGTTTTATCCATTTTATTCACTTTTAATAATAAAATTATTTTCTATAATTAAATATAGAATTCAATTTATATATATATATATATATATATATATATATATATATATATATATATATATATATATATATATATATATATATATATATATATATGTATATATATATATATGTGTGTGTATATATATTTATATGTATATATATATATATTATATGTATATATATATGTATGATATGTATGTATATATATATATATATATATATATATATATATATATATATATATATATATATATATATATATATATATATATATATATATATATATATATAATGTTTTTTTTTAATTATAGTTATTCAAAATTATTAAACTTAATGAAATTTTTAGCATTGCTCTAATTTTTATAAAAATGTTATCTGTATATATTTTTTCTGTGCATAAAAATGATATCTCTATACATTTTTCTGTGTGTGTTCTTTTTCTATTTTGGACTTTGTGATTCAAAACATAACCAGCCTTATTGTATTAAAAAAAGCAAAACATATTGTGTTATTGGTATACAATAACTACAAATAAAGTATACTCTCACAAATTATGCTTGCAATTTATTTCACTTTTCATTTGGTTTAAATATTGCTTTTGCTCTGCTTGAAATTACCAAATGCTAACTGTTGATAAAAAATGAAAAAATTTCTCTTCATTGTACAAATAAATCACATAATTATATAATTAATATAATAACCACAATAGTAAGATCCCTTTTTAAAAAATGCTTAATTGGAAAATTGGAAAAAATAATTTTATTTTTAAATAATGTGTTAACACAATTTTAATATATATTATATCTAAACTTAAAGAATTATTGAAATTTCATATTTAAGTTCTATTCAAGGCATGATTTCTACATTGTATATTTTTATTATTTTTTAAATATACCTTTAAAATTTTAATAGCGTTCTATTCCTATGTGGCTAAAACTTTGAAATAAAAATGTTTTATTGTTATTCGTTTCATGGTTATTTTATAAAATTATATCATATCCATTTGCTTTTTCTATTTTAAAAATATTATGATTGTTTTTATGATGCTATGCAATTAACATCTTAAAGTACTAATAAAAGAAAATTATTATTCAAATCTCGATTATTTAATTTATTTTGGGTTGCTAATTATTTTTAAATGAATAATTTTTCTCATTTTTAGATCTGGTCAACACTTGTGTAGTATAACATTTGTGTTAGTATATTCTTTCTTAATGGCAGCAATTGTGTGGTTTGTCATTCTCACCTATACTTGGTATGTCCGATTTCGAGAGAAAGGTGTTCCTAAAGATGTAGAAAAAAAGAAAGCTTATTTTCATATGTGTGCTTGGTGTATTCCTCTTGTACTCACTGTAATAACTATGGCAATAACTGAAGTAAGAGTAATTTAATTTATATGTGATTATTATAAATTTAGATTTTTTTATGTGATAGATTTACTAACTTCAACTGTTATATGTATCAGAATTATTTTATTCTTTGAATATTTAATGCTTTGAAAATGGCTGAAAAATATATCTTTATTCTAAAAGATTGATTTTTGTTAAAATAACATCTCATTAGGAATAAATATTTCATGATATTCTTTTATTTTAATATTTCTTTTGTACCTATAGCCTCTGTTTAAGGATTTATAAAAGGAAACTCTATTATATTAAATTTTAAATTTTTTTGGTATTGTAAATATGTAGTCTTTTTAAGAAACAACTATTCTTTCTTTGCTTCATATTATTTCATAATATATTTCTATGATATCCCTATATTGAACTTTATTTTTAAGACATTTTTTAGATTTTTGTTTCATGTATTTCTCTTTTCATATTATAAAACTATACTAAAATTTAAGTAATTATTTCTGTGTAAATTTGCTGCTAAGTATGCATATTTTTATGTAGTATTGCTAAAAAATTTTATTTGAGTTTAATCACTCACTATTATTTTAATTGGTTTAGTAAAAATTATTTTAAGCTCTATTCGTTATTGAGTTATTCAAATTAACATCTTGTCTAATTGTTCCTTGTTTATTCATTATTATGTATATTTATGTGGGAAAAGTAATATGAGAAAAGTTTATTTATAATATGTCTATAATAAGAATTTTATATGCTCAAATATAAAAGTTTTGCAATTTTTTAAGGTATATATTTAAATTATGATTTTTTTAAAATTAGGTTGATGGTGATTCTATGAGTGGTATTTGTTTTGTTGGTTTTTCTGATATTAATATGCGATTAATTTTTGTGTTAATCCCTGTTGTGGTGGCATCCTTACTTGGAGGATGTTTCTTGTTTCTTTGTGAGTATAATATTAATATTTAACACCAAGTATATATTTAAAGCTGTCAATTAATTATTTTCAAGAAATTTTAAGTGTCATTACTGCTTAAGTATTTTATAATTTATTTAATATTCTTGATAATTTCTATAATTTTGTCTAAGTATTTTTATCTTACATATTTTCAATTCATCCTAATTCAAGAAAACTGCATCTTTTAGTATAATAAAAAAATGCATGAGACTTATTAAAAAAATTATATTGTATAAAGAGCAGTGTCAAATTGGTTATGCTAAGACATAGCAAAACATAGTTTTATATTACTTTTACATAGAATAAAAATAATCGTAGCTTTATTATATTATCTATAAGTAACTGTATTGGTATGTTTTTTTTTAAATCACAAATTGTTCACTATTTATGACAGTTAGTGGTAATGTATTTACAAATTATGCTGCATGAAAGACACTAAAAATATTGTTCCCATGACGACTTGCTGGAATCTCAATCCAAAGAGTCATTATCAAAAACTGTAACAAATTCAAATTGTGTTGATTTGACTTTTGCTTTTAATGAGGGCTCTTTACAAATAAACTAAAAAATAAGCTTCA
Source organism: Latrodectus hesperus (assembly GCA_037975125.1). Lineage (NCBI taxonomy): Eukaryota > Metazoa > Arthropoda > Arachnida > Araneae > Theridiidae > Latrodectus > Latrodectus hesperus. Next base: position 35,200,893 of record CM075860.1, on the reverse strand, counting down.
TATATAATTGATGAAATTTATGGGTTTAAATACATCCTAAGAAAAATATGACTGCTGAAGATAGTCTCATGAACTTTTAGATTTTATTATAAATTTAAATGCTCTTTCATTTACTCACCTTTTTTTCTAAAAAAGCTATTTTGTATTATTTAAAAATATATAATTGAAAATAAGCTTACTATATTAATCACGCCTTTACCATGTTATAAAGAAATACAATTCTCAATTTTATAAAGGAAAGCAAGATTATTTTAATAGATTGATGCTATGTACACATGGAAGACACCTGGTAATTTTCATCAGGAATTCTATAGTGTGCTCATTAATAGCTTACATGCTGCAACTATATTGCATGTAGAAATCTTTGCATAAAAATTATTCATCGCAATTAAATAGTTATGTTTAGGTTTTTACAAAATTTCACTACAAATATGATTTGAATTTCACTATTGTTTTAAGATAAGGTATTGGAAAGATGAGTTGCTATGTTTTTAAGTGTTAATTAACTGTTTCAGGCTTGATCACATGTTAGCATCTTTGATTTATTCCTTTAAAATATTGAGCAATTTAACACAAAATTTTCATAAGCTTTCCTCATGGTGAAATGTAATTATTACAGATAATTAAGTGTAATTTAATAAATTTTAAATTGTCATATCAAATCTATATCATAAATTTTATCTAAATAACAGCAGTATCTAACAAAATAACTCTACCATTCCTAACTCAATGTTTTTTTATTTACGGAATACACATATATAATGTTATACTTTTTCCTGAAATACTAAGTGAAAATTTGTGATGGAATTATTGTAATGAAATTTTATTACAAAAAGGAGCAAACATTTCCTACTTTCTTAGTTACTAAATTGAATTAAATAATCCACAATAAGAATGATGTCTACCAAGCAAGTATTTCAATACTTTTATAATTTTTCATTTATGTCTTGTCTACAAAGGTATCTGTATGCCAAGTTCTAGATAGCTATTAAAATAGAAGTGAAGTACTTAGAATTATATATTATATTTGTTAAAAATTACAAAGCAGTAATATACACATTTCATTAAAATGAATTTTATATTTATTTGCATATAAGAAAAGGAATATTATGCAATATAGTTTGAATACATATAAATCATGTACATACTAAAAAAAAAAAAAAAAAAAAAAAGAAAGAAAAGAAAAGAATAATTTTTTTAAATTAATTCGTATTTTTAACTTAAACTTAGTTAAATACTTCAGTTTCCTAAATATATATTATATTATACTGTTTTGGGTTGTTAAAAACATAATTAAAGGTACGGAAGATTTAACTTTAATTAATAATACTATTCATGATTATAATTCTGTTGATTCATAGTGTAATATTAAAGTTTATTTTTCATTTGAACTTATTATTTTTTACAAAAGAGAAAATTCTTAATATAAGTTAATAGTTGTGCAAAATTATTATAAATTACATTAGGCAAATTAACGTGCATGTTTCATTATGAAGTAAATTTTGATAATTAGAGAATAACTTATGAAACAAATGACAGTAAGATTTTGTGCTAAACATTTATCACATACTTTAAATCCATAGATGCTAATCTATGATTTTGAAACCGTTATATCAGAATATTAAGAGAAATATTCTTGAAATGAGAATTAAAGAAGCTACCTAGTAGAAAATTGTTTTGCAAAACTAATTTACTTTTTATCGCATGCACAGCATTTTATCAGAGATCAATGAAATTAAATTTGTTTCCTCACTTGAGAGTTTTCTCTCTGGTTGATGTATGGAAATCCATTTTAAACTGTTGGTCCTGGTCTCATTAGCCCTCGTGTGCAAAAAGCAATCGTTGAATGACAAACATACCAAACCAAATTGGTTTGTGAATATGCTTATTAAGGACACAGTTTTGCTGATTTCTTAATGTATGAAGTGAAAATGCAATCATATAATTAAAAATTTTCATAAATAGTTATGAAAGAAACGTCATTATTCATATTGAAAGTAAAAAATAACTGGGATATGAATTCATACTCAAGTTATTTTTTTCTGAAAATCTCAAAACTTAAATCATCTAAATTTATTTAAATCTATGAAGTGGATATAGTTTTTGTAAAGTGTTCGTAAAATTGCTCCTATTGTAGGCTGTTTTGTAATTATTTTACAGAATATACTCAGTTTTGTGTAACAAGCTCTGAATTAAAAAACAAATCTTATAGCTTAGCTTAATCATAAATTGTTAAAAAAATCTATTATATTTATTACTTAAAAATAACAATTTTTTAACTTTCTTTTTTGTATTTTGCAGTTTTGTATAATTTAGTGAAAGTTAAGCTGGATAGTTCAGAAATAACAAATGAACATGCAAGTAAAAAGATACGTTGCACAATTTTCAGGACAGGTATAAATAGCCATTATGCTTTTTGCAGTTTATTTCCAATTCATAAATGCTTAAGCTCCAGATATGAATTTTTAAATTTATTTTTTAGTTTGAAATTTAATTGTGTTTAATATTACTTAATTTAGTTATTTTTTGTTGCCTGTTTTAGGCTTTTTTGCAGCATGTTTTGTGACTCTTATTTTAATTACTTTTGCTTGCCATACATATGATTTCATACACCGACAAGAATGGAATGATAGTCTTAAAGATTACATAATGTATGTATAATTTGTGTTCTGACTTTTTTATATTTTAATTATTTTGTTTATTTGTTGATAATATAATGATTTTTTTAATTAATTGATTTATTAGTTGATTATATTTTTATATAGAGATATAGAGGTAATAAAATTTTTTTTACCAATGTCTTCCATTGTGTACTATACTTTGTTTTACAGTAATAAACAAATTTTTGTCTTCTGATAAGCCTGTTTTACTGCTGTTAAAATTGTTTTCACTTCAGTGTCTATAGATAATTACTTTTTTATGTGAACTTTCATTATTACTGCAAATAATAGAAGTAATTTGCAATCTTGAAACATGGTTATCTACTTCTGCAGTTACTGAAGTAGCAAGGCATTCAAGACTTGGAAATATTGTTTGCATGGATTGTAAATTTGCTCAAATATTCAATTATTTGAATGCAAGCTTTGAGAATAAGCAATTATATTGATGAAGAATTTCAATGTTATAACTTTTCATCTTAAACTAACAGGTGGCGTACACCAAGTTACTGCTTGAAATCTTTAATTTTTTGATATAAAGAAAAATCATTGATATTAATTGGAAAGGGGGAATGGAAATTTCTGTTCTCTATTGTATACTATCAATTTCAATGCTTATATTTTGAGGCTATTGGATATTTTTAAAAATTCATTTCTTAACTTTGATTTACCTCATGTTCTAGTATTACATGATTATTTTTTCATGAAACCTTTTTAAGTGTTTCTGTACTCTTTTACTCTGGTAATGTGCTCGGTTCAATATAATGTTATTTATGTTTTCATAAATTTCACTACAAATTTTCTTATGTATCTTCATAGTTATGAATTTGTTTTACATCGGTTTTGCATATTTCTCAATATTTTTCTGAAATAGCCATCTTATTTTTGTGTTTCTAAGATAGTCTTTTACAAATGAGATATGTTAAAGTTGTAATATATCTATCTCAACCATATATATTTCTACAAATTATGTTGTTATTTTAAATGAATACAATAGAATACCAAACTGTTATCTCAGAATTTCATTTAGTAAGAATATTTAAAAACGTGTAATATTAAAACTGATTTTATGTGCATGCTATGTAATGACTTATATTTTGTGGGGAATTGTGTTACATATATTGAATAGTTTGAAGTTATGTTGAAACTACACACATTTTTACAGCAATATTATTTTTTAAATGAACATATGATGTATAAAATGTAAATAATATTTAAAGTTTATTATTTTTGATATTACAATGTATCATTATTCATATAAATATAAGTATGCTAGACATCTCTTTAGAAAATCTCCTTAGTTTTATACTTCTATGTTTCTACTAAGTAATTTGAAATATATAAGTGTGTGAATGTGAATATTTAACATGTAACAGCTTTTATTTTCTAATAGATGTCTGGCTAAGCATTCAGGACAATACATTTCTGGTGACTCTTCAGAATCTGCTTTATCAAAATGCTTATTAAAAAGTAAACCTAATGTAAGAATTCTTCATATTCACTTGTGTTGCTTGTTAATATTTGGTGTAATGGTTTCCTCATTGGTATGGACAAAAGCAACATTAGAAAGTTGGAAAAGTTTCTTTTATGGGTATTAATATTTTTTATTAATTCTAATTTATTAAAATTATAAATAGGTGATATATATTTGTTAATATTCAATAATTTCTTAATATCACAAATTATATATATAATCTACTTATAACTCAGAATTAATAAATACGGTTGAGGGAAAATTAACCTTTTTTAAAATATTAAAATTGTTTTAAAAACCATAAATGTTTAGAGAAATAAAATTAAAGATATTTAAATTTTTTTTCTATTTTATTATGTACTTCACATTTTATGTATTATAGAATAAGAAGTTTGTTTGTATAAAATGATCATTATCAAAGCTCTTTCCCCCTTCAATCCAAATTATCTACTCTTTCTGTTCTTATATAATCATATTTTTTTACGTTAAGAAAAGGCAATGATGGCTTACAGATCTTTTCATTTATTTGAAAATTGCATAATATGCTTTATAATTATGTGTTTAAAATAAAATTATTAGGAATGTTAGAATACATGCATGTAGTGATAAAATGTATATCAACTTTTGTATTTTGACATTAAATTTGGATAAAAAGTATATTTTTTATATTGCCTAGCTCTTCATGTGCATTCTTTTGCATATTTAGACTCATCATCTTCATAATGTATTTTAACTTTATTACTATGTTTACGGTAAATTTCTTTATTTCTAAAATTTCCTATTATTTATGGATTAAACATCTTATTAAAAATATGAAAGGAGATACATTAAAATTTTTAAACTATTTCATTGACGAGAAATGTCTTAAATGACTTTGAAAAAAATTTGAAATATCAGTAATTTAAACTTTTCAAAAGATTTTTAAGAGAAAAAATATGTATGCCATTTTATTACAGAATCTAAAATTAATGTATCTACTCATATATTTTGCATTCAAAAACATTTTGATAACCCAAAGAAGAAAAAACATTTAAGAAAAGAAAACTAAAAAAAAAATAAGCTGAATTTTATCTGATATTATTTCCTCTTATATAAAATGCTTTTTCTAAAAATTAAATTGTTATGAAACTTTAAAATAATTATCAGTGAACATATAGTTATTTCTTTTATAATGATACCCAATTCATGATTGCCTCTTATTCTTTTTCAAATTGTTACTTTGTTTGTTTTTGAAATTATTTATCTTATTTTAAGTCTTTAGTGTACCTTTTTAATTAATTTTTAAGAATAACTTTTCAAATTTTAGTTATCTTTTATATTTAAAAATAACAAAACAATTCCAGAAGTAAATAATTAAAATCATTTACTTTTTGTTAATAAAAAATTTATAACTCTGTTGTAAACAAATTTTATTATTGCTTATTATTATTTTAAATATTTTAGTTTTATTTTCTTTTTATTATTTTTCCTACTTATTATGATTTCATTGAGTATCGCATGGATATTTCATCGAAAGCTTTTATTTCTCGTGGATAGTTTGTTTTATTTTTTTAAATGACATTAGTTTATGAAATTGAATTTTTTTTTCCTGTTTCGAGCATTTTTTGATCTTTAAGATGTGCGACCTGTGCATATTTTAGATCCAAATAACCAGAAGAAAGGAAATGCATTAAAAATATTTGATTATAAATAAGCAGGATTTAACCTAGAGACTTTTCTTTTTGCAATTTTTTTTCAATTAAGTTGTCATGAAATTTATTTAAATTATTTTCATGGAAAAAATATTAGTTTTTATAACATTTCGTATGTAAATGATTGAATTAGACGATTTTATTACAAAAAATTTTAAATCCATATGTACTTTAAATTACTAACGAGTTTGCCTTCTTTTCTAAGTTAAATTTTAATAATTTTCCTGCTTATGCTAATTATTTCTTACATCTTATTTAATTTAGTTCAGTTTTTATTGTTTTTGACGGCATTTCTTATCGACTAGTTATGACTGAAATAAACAAATAAATTTCGTAAAGGGAAATTATTTAATTTCCAGTGAAAGAACTCATGGCTGTTATAGTAAAATCGATGTGTCATCCATAATAAATAACATTTACCTTAATGACTAAAATTCATTTAATTTGCGTTTTTATTTTTGTGCCTTAGGAAAATATTTACTAATAAGTTTACTCTCTGCATATTGCTTTTTATTTCGTTATTACTTTAATTTCTTTTTACATACGCTTCAAATGTTGATAATAAAACAGAAGTATCATCTTAAGTCAATAGTATAACCTGATTGTCTCTTAAGTGTGTAGCCAAGAATATGATACATGTGTTATTTCTTTTTAATGAAACATAATATTGAAAAATATATCAACACTATTTACTGTTGCACCATATAAAGTCATTATTTTAATATATCAATATTAAAACGATATTATTTATTAAAACTTTTACTATATTAGAAATTTTCGATTAAAAAATTAACTACAATATTTCTGATATTAGCTCTGTTCTGCTGAGAAAATTATTTTATTCTATAAATTTTTTTATTTGAATACATGTAATAATTTTTCTAGATGACGTAACAATAATATTTAATAAAATAAAATTCCTTACTAGAAATTTATTGCAGATTTAAAACAAAATAGATTTAGGAGGAATATAAATAATCAAATTTTTAAACAGTTAACTGTTCAGAAGCAAAATAATGGAATTTTATATTTAAAGATGAGCTAAACTTTTTAATGCAAAAAATATTTTTAGCTCTTCTATTTTAGAAGGTGTGTGAAATGGAATGATCTCCAATCGAAATAATGTATTAGTGAATCGAAATCATATTAATGCTACATTCTAAGCAATTAAATTTTTAACCTACAGAAAATAATTATTTTATTACCAAATTTATTTTTAAAATAAGCAAATTATTAATACGTTAGTTTTACAAATAATTATCTTTTAACGTGATCCATATTCGGTATAAAAGAAATTTTTAAATATAATAATCTTAACCAGAGAATTTCTTGTTGTAAAATGTGGTTATATATTTACTTTACTTTTCTTATTTGAATTAAAAATTAATTTTTCTGGTTTATCTTTGAAACATAAAATGGTATATTCCATATACGATTGATTGTGTTATTTAAATTTAAAAATATAAAAAAACGCATTATATATTTCAAATAAACTTCTTTTTTAAAAAATAAAGTTTTGAAAGCAAAGAACATCACATCTGAAAGAAATAGTATGCTAAAGTTATACGACTACAGAAATCATAGAATGTTTAAATTTAGTTGTGTTGTTACAATCTGAATTAACGATGACAAGATATAGATGACATAAATATGATTAATTATATTAAAGGGACAAAATTGATTACAGAAATAAAATGAAGTTCAAAATGAGATATTGGCTTAGAAATAAATTAATTAGCTGTTCAAATTATGAAAAAAATTATTTATTTTCTTAAAATACATATGAATTTGAGCTCACATAATAATCATTGCTTATTATAAAAATATAATATATTTATATTAATACAATATTTAAATTGCTAGCTAATCTTTTTTATAGGAATATGGTGTTATTTATTTGAGTAAAAATAAACCATATTAAAGAAGTTAACAAATTCAGGGCAAACTTATAGTACATTAGTTATATGAGGATCTAAAAATATAATTATAAAAAAAGATTCATTATTGAATATTCATTAACGTTCATAAAACTGATCAATTTAGAATTAAAAGCGTGCTGTGAATTTATAAAATAAATAAATACATAAAAAAGTAATCTTTCGATACCAAACATAACTTTTTCGCCTTCAGTAAATTTGTGATAATCTAAAACATTAAATTAATGTTTTTCTAAACTAGTAATATATAAATATTAAGAATAGAAAAATAAAGGCTTATAAAAATTTTTGTTGTTTAGCTTTTCAAGTCTTAAGAATATTTTCTCTGTAAATTTAAATAATGATTACTTTTTCAATTTTTATTCTTGATATATATAACTTTGTGATATTCATTATATTGAAAGCGCAATACTGTTTTAGCACATTTTATATAAATTTTTTTGTACGCCGGCTCCCATTTCAACGACCTTACAATATAGAAAAGAATACTTGCATTTTTTATACGTAAAAATTAATTTCAATTTTGAAAACATTTGAGATAGTTTTTAAAAAAGGAACTATATGATTAAATTCAAATTTTCAGACTTAACTTCAGATTTAGGTATTTATCTGTTAAGTCATTAAATCGTTTATTAATGTTAATGTTAACAATACAAAATAACAAAAACTGAAATAAAATTATTCTTTCAAAAAATAAAATGTAGTTGAAATACAATGAAGGATATTAAATTTGAATTATTAACACAATTTTTGAAATTTTTTGTTTTCAGAATTTTTAAAATTTAAAATAAATTGCTGTTTGGAAATTTTCTATCCAAAATTCTACCTTACTTATATAAAAAAAAAGAGAATATTTATAAAGTTGAAAATTTTTATAGGATTCCTGTAATCTTTTATGATTAGATAAGCAAAATTTGTTTTGTATCATTTTGTTTCTATCATATTGATACTACTATATTTTTTGTTATGCAGCAGTAGTTATAAATAGCTCCTATAATATTCAAACATTTAGCACTTAATTATTTCCTTTTCTTAAAACCTTGCGAAGTTTATCACAGATAGTTGAATACTAAAGGATGAGGTATTAAATTTATTTTCTATACAATTTTTACAAGTATTCGACTATTAACAGTACTGTTTCAATCAGCTTCCCATATATCCCCTGTACATTCGTGAGGACTTCGTTTCAAGGAAGATAATTCACTGCACACGTGGCTTCCTGTGTGGTTAAAGATGTTTCCATTTAATTACAGATGGAATGAAAGGAGATTTTATCAATTACTCTAGTTGAAGTAGACATATGAGAAACTGCTTTTTCTCACCTTGTTTCATTCCTACCCTCTCCTTCAAAACTATGTTATTCCTAACAAAAGTTCGCTATCGTGAATGAATTTTAGATCGATTGAGAATATATTTTGATATTTATGAAATTTAAAAATATCTAAATAATGATTTTTTAATATGAAAGAAAAAAAATTGTAAAAATAATAAATGATTTTATAATATTGTTTTAGAATGTAAATATATAAGAAATATCATAATTAAGAAAGTACAGAATCAGCAAATGTAATGTGTTAAAATTCCTTATACAGAACAATGTTAATATGCAAGTTTATCTACATGTATTTTACATTAAATAATTTTATTTTCATTTACAATAATACAGAAATGAAAATTAATCCTTTTTTTGTAAATATTTAATTTTTTTGGGCTGAAAAACTTTTCCAAATATTTAAATATAAAGTGAAAGTAATTTTTCAGATATAGTATAAATCAAGAACATGACACACATTTATTCACAATGTTATGCAAATTTTCTAATGTTATGTTTAATTGTTTAAACTCAAAACATTTATAGATGAATAAATTAAAAAGCTTTAATTAATGTTTTTGAAAATAACATTATAAAAATTGAAAATAATTAAGCCTTTTATTTTCATATAAACACCCACTAATTACTACATAGATGTATTCATATAAAGTAAATATTTGTTTGTGTTAAGAAAAATATAATGTGAGAAAATGTATTTTTATTAACATTATTTTATCTTACTTTAATAAAAATTTGAAAAGCTTCTGTGTCTCATTCAAAAAGAGAAATTTCCATTATACAGAAAATGATAAATTTACAAGAAAATGTGACAAGCAACTTTCTTAATTAAACTGCATAAGAAATCTAAAGCATCATAATTTGTGGATACCGTTTTTCTTTGAATTTCATTTTACTTACCAAGTCAACCTAAAAACACTGAGAAATATCTTCAAATATTTTCAATTTCACAAAAAACAGTTATTTATTAATAATTTTTGCTTTTTAAGTTTTATACAAAAAAAAAAAGATATACGTTTTTGTTTTAACCACTTGTTTTGGGATGCACAATTCTTTCTGGCAAATACATACAACCCTAGATAGGGTAGTTAGTAGTAAGTGACATCCCCTCTCTCTAAATTGAGCGATCTGACACTTTTCAGGAGGATAGGAAATGTTCCCAATGAGAATGGGAAACAGTCGACGATTTTTGTATAGTTTAGGGATGTGGGTAAAAGTTGTACATCTGCTTTTAAAAAGGAAATATTTTTCACAGATTCTAGAAATTTTCTGAGCCGCTGAGTCGGTTAATATCTATATTCAGATTTAAAATCAAAAGAAAATTTTTCATTTAGTCTGATTTTTTTCAAAGTTCTTGTGGAATATAAGTCAGACTGTTTTATTAAAGAATTTATTTCAAATTAATATTGTTTTGCAAAATTGCATCATTTTTTGAAAGATATAACATTTTCTTATTAATTGGATTTTTAAGATAAAAAGTAATTATTTTTATTTGTAGCCTCTGTGCACCTGCTGAAAAAAATGCTAACACTTTGAAGAAACATCAGCTTATTGCTAAAGCTTTTAGAAGGCGTCATGAAATTAATCAAGGAAAAGATATTAGCTTTTCTAGTGTTAATGATGATCCTCTTGGTAAATAATCTCTCCTTCCTTTTAATTTATAATCTATAAAAACATTGTGATTATCTCTCTCTTTTAGATTTACTAATGCATATAATGTAATAAATATTGTATTTTTTGATTACTAATTAATTTCTTATTTGGTATTAAATGTTTTTAAATTCATGTTAGTTTCTAGATTAATGAAAATCCCAATACTTTAAATTATGATTATTGTGATATTTTTGTAGTTAAAAGTTTTATCTCAAAGAATGTCCTTTTTATTTAAAGATTGATAATAATATAAATTTTCCAATGCATCTCATATATTGGAGAGAATAAAGCTGCGAAAAAAAAAATCCCATCTAGATGAAAAATATCATCAAAACACATTTAATTATATAAACCAACATAAAAATTTATATTTTAAAAACCATTCTTTAAATGTAAATATGTGTCATTTATATACCATAACTATTATGCAGCTGCTTTCTCAACCAATAGTCACAATTACACAATTCCTATTGCAAAAATGTTTAAAATAAAGTAATATATTACCTTAAAAATATTTACATTTAGATTATATATCATAAAAAATATTAAATTATTTATATGATTTCCAAACTTTATATAAATTTCTTCATATAGAAACAAAAAACATTTATTGTGGTTTGATCAAATTTGATTATTTTATGACTATTTAAAGTTATTTCCCCAATCTTAAAAATGGGTCTTTATATATAATATAATTTGTCTAAGAAATCCTTTGCTGTAATTCCATTTATTTATATAGCAATACAAATTATTAACCAAAATGTAATTTGTTCTGTAAACAAAATTGTAAAATAAAAAATATTTTGAATTTATGTGCCTCTAATTTTATTAATTCCTCTTAAAGTTCATCTGATAATAATGCAATAAATTTTAAAATAAGTTTCATCCCTCAGGAAGCAAAGGTGAAAATGAACTATATATGAATGTAAGTATGTGAGGGGGACTAATAATTAAAAAAATAATTTTTATGGATACTGTCAATATTAAATATTCAATATAGAACATTGCTGCAAAATTAATTCATATTTTTAGAATCAGTAGTAATTTATAAACCTTGTTGGAGAGTTGATTTTTTCATGGATAATTTATATTAATTTTTTGATTACCACAATTCTAGTAGTAATATTTCACATACTCATAATCCTAATAGATTTTAATACACTCACACACACACACACATATATATAAATATATATATATATATATATTATGAGAGAAAAATGTTTCATTTTCCTTTTTTCCATTGAAAAAATTTCAGTTTTAATATGTACTTAAGGAAATATTTAAATTATTGAGGTTTTCAAATGAGATCATAAATTTTAATTTAGCATAGATTTGTCTAAAATTTCAGAACCAGAACTAATTTAACATCAATTTTTAGCAAATTCAAGTTTAAAGTAAAACAAAAATACCAAAGTAATTAAATTTATTTGAAAAGTAAAAGATAAAGTGAATAGATAATTGTGTTATTCTAGATTCTCTTCTGTTGCTATTTCAATTCCCAGTGTAAAATCATATATTATTTTGATGAACATACATGATATGTATAAGTGAAATCAATAATGATACATCTAGATCAGATCGACTGCTAATACAACTTTAAAAAAACAGAAAGTAGGATTTTCTCCATTGCATATCTGAAATAGTTTTATCGATTCCCTTTCATCCTTCTGAAGTAATAGAACTAGAAATAGGGAAATTTACAAATTCATTTATTTTTTAAATTCAATTAAATGATAACATTTGTTAAACAAAAATTAAATGTTTAAGAAAATTAAGTACAAAATTAAAGTGTATTTTAATTGAATAATGATCTGCACCCTTTGGTTATATTATCTAATATCCTTTTTAAAAATTAAAATAAAATGATTGATAATACAGCTGGCATTGAAAGTTTTAAAATATAAAATTTGTTGCTCAATTTAGTTAAATTGATTTTTAATATTTTTATTATACCATTCGTTCATTTTTTTTTCCATTTAGCATAATGTTATGCATAAGATAATCCAAAAATTTCAGTGTCAAGCTATTCTAAATAGTTTATTCTCTGATTTTCTGCTTAAAAATTTATGTGTTATATGCCACAACTCACTTGGATGTTAGTAATGATTCAGAATTAACTTCTAACAATTAGATCCTGATTTCATTAACAGTTGTGGGCAAAGAAATAACCATTGAAACATAACCCACTCAATGAAAAGTTTTAAAAATTAAAATGATGCTCTTGATTTGTATGCATAACTTCACTCAGATAGCTTTTATGCTATTTGAATAAATTTTATAGGAAAAAATTGCGTAATAATTTTCCAGAATTCATCATTTTGGAGTCAGTTTTCAATAAAGTTTGTTATGTGAACAGATGTTTATATTTTTAATCAGTAATCAATTTCCTGTAAGGAACATAAATTTGTAAAAGGCTACTCTTAGAAACCAACTTCTCCTTTAAAATTTAAAAAAAATGGCAAAAATTCCTTTATTATTCATTGCATTTCCTTCTATATTTTTCTCTATTTATATTTTTAAAATTTTACTGTACTCTATAAATTTTTATTTAAAGTAGTAAATAATTTTAAACATTTCACAAAATTGAATGCAGGTTTAAATATGGATATTAGCAGTGCTGGATCTCGAGACATTTCATCATCCTGGGCAATGGCTTTGCCACAATTTTTAATGAGACGAAATGCTATTACTGGTATTGTTCCTTTTATGCCTCGACAGTATTCATCAGCATCAGGTAATGTTTTTACTTTCTCAGAAGATGTTTTATAATGAAACTGAAAAACACATTTTAGTCATTTTATTAGTTGAAAATAATAAACAGTAACTTTGTAAATGAAATCTAATATTTTGAAACATTCCTTTGTTTTTAATTGACTCTTTTTGGCTTACTTTTAACTAGAATTTTACATGCGTTTTTTATTTCTACAATATGATGCCATATTTCGAAGAGATCTTTAATTAAAGTTTGCTTTGCAGCTATCTTCTGTTTTTTAAGTTCTTTCTTGATAATTATCCATAAATTTTCTATGTCTGGGCTGTTCCCCGACCATGGAAATGCCGAGCTGGCAGCCGAATGGTTAGCGCTCTTGCCTTCGGTTCAACAGTTCGTGGGTTCGAATCCCACCTTGGGCATGGATATTTGTAGTGGTTCGGAATCCACTTTAAGCCGTAAGTCCCGGTCTGATTAGCCCTCGTGTGCAAAAAATGACCGTTGAGCGACAAACAAACAAACAAACCGACCATGGCAATACTTAAAAAAAATTTTTTTTGCAAAGTTTTTTTAATTTTTTTAGAATTATGACAAAATGCTTTGTTATGCATGAAGATGAAATCAAATCACCATTTTTTTTTTTTTTTACCTATCACACTTGGAGTTTGAGACAAGTTTCTATGATTATTAGATTTGGTCTTCAAAGTTATTTCTTCAATGCACAGATGTTTTGGAACATACAAAAACACACTCCACATCATAATTTGTGTAGAACCTTTCACAGTCAATGTTACATATTCAGGTTTGAATTCTTCTTCTGTTCTTCTACTTATATATCTGCTTCATTCATCAGAAATTTTAAGTATGGATTCATCACTAAAACACCTGGAACTTAATACTTTTAACAAATTAATTAAATTGCTGTAAAACAAAAACATGAAACTATAAACAAAATTAATTCTAAGTCAACCTGGGGATATTCATTTGCTAGTAACTTTAACAGAACTAAGAGCATTAAAGAACAAATATATTGGTTTTTTACCTTCGCCCATTCATTTTATAACTTTTAGTCCTAGTGTGTTTTAGCTATTTTCAGAATAATTTTGGCTTTTTATTTCAAGGTTGTTTTGAAAGTAATCCTACTTAAGACAAAATTCTTCTTACTGAACTGGAAGTAATATTAACTCCATCTTGCTTCATTTGATCACTCACGACTCACTCCATCTTGCTTTATTTGAACTCTTAAATTAATTTATATTCTGCGCAATACAACACATTTATATTGGTTAACACAAAATTAATAAAAATGAATTGCAATTTGTCATTAAATCCAAAAACAAACTGAAATAAAAAACAGAAAATTAGTAAAAATCAGTCACCGATTGCTAAGAAATATTGTGTCGCCAACTTTTAAAATAAAATGTAATTAACAATGAATTTGTCTCAAAAATAGCATACATTCTTCTGGTTTAGTAAAAATAAAATTTTTTATTGTTGTGATTATTGAAAAATATTTTATTTGGTGTGCTGTGAGAAATTAAAAAAAAATTATGTGGTTGAATCTAATAATGTAAACAAGTCTGTATGTATTTTCTTTATATTAACTAAAATAATTAAAACAATTGTTTTATAAATCAATGTTTGTGGGAATAAGAAAATTTGGTAATCATTTATCATTTCAATTAATTTTAAAATTTATTAGGATGAAATATATTTTTCATTATATTTTAAATCACATTATATTATAATTTTTATTTATATTTTATTTATATTTATCATATATTTTTCATTACGTTTTAAATCACAATAAATTACATTTATTGTATGTTTCTTGTTGTAAAAAATAATTTATAACTTAAATTAATAGTTCAAGATATTTTTTTGAGTGATAGCAAAATTGTGGTAAAAGATTTTATAATTTACCAACTATACTAATGTGATTTAAATTATGAAATAGTCTTTTTTTATGTTATGCTTTTGAAATTATGCTTCCATTAAAAGCTATTAAATGTTATTTGTTTTAGTAGGAGTACAGAAATGCATCTCTATCTATAAAAATGCCTTCTTTTAAAATAATTAAAACAATTGTTTTAAATCACAATAAATTACATTTATTGTATGTTTCTTGTTGTAAAAAATAATTTATAACGTAAATTAATAGTTCAAGATATTTTTTTGAGTGATAACAAAATTATGGTAAAAGATTTTATAATTTACCAACTATACTAATGTGATTTAAATTATGAAATAGTCTTTTTTTATGTTATGCTTTTGAAATTATGCTTCCATTAAAAGCTATTAAATGTTATTTGTTTTAGTAGGAGTACAGAAATGCATCTCTATCTATAAAAATGCCTTCTTTTAAAACAAACTTATATTGGTAGGAATGCAATTTCAAAATATAAAAGTAATTTTATTCTAATAACTATTTTATCCATTTCTAGTTAAAGAATGTGTCCATCTATCGAATGCCATTTTAATTCTGCATATTGTATTGTAATAATACTAAACCTTGAAGTGCATATTGTTAATTTTATAGATGCATTCACTTTCAAAATATAATGTATTGTAATACAGTACAAAATAAATAAAACAGACAAACAAATCTTTGAAAAAAAGTGTGGTAAGTAAGTTGCAAGTATGTTTCAAGAGATGAAAAAATTTACAAAAAAGATGGAAATTTTATTTTCATAAGTTATATATGACATTATATTAGAATCAATGTCTAAAAAAGATTTTAAAATCAAATAAATAAAAAAAATATAAGTTATATGAATAACCTTCATTTATATACAAAATTTAGTGTTTGTTAATGTATTTAATTAAGTTACCAACTCCCATAGTGTCAAATAATTATTTTTTTAGAGAGTAGTTTTTATTTCTTGGAACTTGGCTAGCTGTGGAAAATATGTTCTCATAACATTGATAAAAGCATCCCTAAGGATCTCAATGGGTTTGGGGAGTATATTGTCTTTTTTATGAACACTTTCTCTTTACATCTTTGTGTTATTGTCTGCATAAAAATTCTATGGGGAAGTAGATTAATGTCCATTAAAATGAATAACTTTTATTGGAGTTCTGTATTTCATTGATACTCAATAGTCATCACAAACCTGTCTTTGGATATGCTGGCTAATATGATACTCTAACAAAATTTCTGCTCAAATGTTGGCATCTCAAAATGTGGTACTCTATATTTTATGCTTTCCAAATGCTTGCATGCTTACGATTAGATTATAAGCCAAATGAACTGCACAAACTAAATTTATGTTGTAAACAGCGAGTTTTAATTTATCCAACCATGTCTAATTGTCATGTTGTAAACACTAATTGGTGTTCTCTACATTTGATTGTTGATGAGAGTGTTTCATGGTATGTGGACATGTAATCTGTTATAGTGATGTTTTTCTGCATAATTATGGTAGATTTTTTTTACTACTGTCTACTTCATCCATAAAAACTCATGTGTAAAGATTACTTTCTAGTTCTGCTTTACTATAATGGCAATAAATAATTCTGTCACTATAATTTTAATGTAGTTTGATACATATTTTAAGAATTCTTTTTAGCTGATTTGTAATGAAAAAGGCCGAAGAATCAAACAATATCAAATTGCTTTTGTGTATCCAATAACAAATAATTGTGATATTCTGAAAGCCAGTAAAAGAAATTGTTGTTTTGAAAATAACTCACACCACAACTCTTTTAATTTATATTTATGTGTAACTCTTGTAAACCATGAACAATGTTGTTTTTTTTTGTGTAACTAATTTTTTTTGCATGAAACCATATAAGATGGTTGTGTAAAATATTAGTTTATTTTCTCCTTTCTGTATGTAAACTACAACCTCTTCAATTTTGATATAGTCACAAAAATTAGCATTTTCCAATTCTAATACACACACAAGTGATTTGGCCATCACTTATCCATCCAGAACAAGATATCTTAATTGGAATAAGAGATATCTAAAACTATATGTATGGCACATCATGTTCTTTCTTGGATCTTGCACCACTAGATATCTGAATGGCTTAAAAAATTTTTTGACTTCTAGGAAATGTGCAATCGTAAACGAATATAAGAGCTACTTTTGCTTGTTTACTTTTTTCTCCTTGTTATATAAGCATTGATTTATTGACTGACTTGTGAAAAAATGATATGATCTTGCATAAGGTGTGTATGTTTCTCTGAAGCATATATTGGTAAATCTGAAAATGTTACAGAATTGTCTTATTTCAAACAAGTTTTGCCATATAATTTCCAAACATTCTGTGAGAGGTCAGAAAAATATTTAGCTTTAAAAAAATGCTACATTTTAGTGTGATCAAGATGAACATAATTTAAATTACATTTTATACTGATGACAATGAAATTAATAAAAAAAGTCTATCCCTTGCTATATTTTATATGATGAAACATGTTTAGGTCTGTGAACTGTGTAAAATGCAGAACTGTATTTGTCTAATGCAGCTGAAATCATAATATCATGTAACAATAAATTTGTACCTGTATTAGATGAGATACATAGAATGATTAAGTTCTTAAATTTAAAGTTTAACTATTTGTATGCTTTCAAAATTATATTAAAGTCTATAATAATCTTGTTAAACATAAACCATGCTCTTTCCCAAGACAAAATTGTATTTTTATGGTGTTAATTTATTTTTACTTATAACAATCTTTTGTTAAAGACAGATTTTTTTTAATTTTATAGATGTTAGTCGACATATTTCTGTAGACTCATTCAATCAACCAAATTTAGACTCTTTGAGTATGCAAATTAGTGAACAAGATTATCAAGAACATGCTTGGCGGCAGAGACGAAAAACCAGAAAGGAACGAGAACGTTTTGCTAGAGCCAATCGTATTGCTCCATGGTTTCCTGGGAATAGAAGAGGAAGTGATACTTCTCTTCAGAGCTCGCTGCTTGCTGCATCCATGACAGCTGCAGCATCAAGAAATAATGCAATTGTAGCAAAAGTAACTAAATCAACTAGTACTGGGGATCTTGTGGTTGAATCACCTATAATTAATCACCCATCTTTAATGCCACCTGTTTTTATCCCTCAACCAAGACACAGAAACCTCATCCAGCATGTTGCCCTCAATCCACCTCCTTTCACTCATGGCATGACTGATAATTCTCATCGCCCAGACTGTAGAAACATTGCATCCTCCATTGGCAGTTCTATAGGTCAGAGATATACTCCTGCTCCTATGAGCTCTAACATACAAACTCCCTACCCTGGAATTATACGACCATCTTTATATGGGCAAGGGTATGATATGATAAATGCTATTCCAGCTGGATTCATAGCAGGGAGCATGTATCCACCAATGAATGGCATTTGTCCAAGATTTTCGATTGCTAATAATTTTGCGTTTCCAGCATATAATATGCCCTATATTGCTTGTGGAGCTTACCAAAATATTGATACAATATCTAGTCAAGTGCAGCCTATAATACCTTTACATCCAAGGCCTGATAGCTCCAGTGAACAGGATTTTTTTCCAATACTTTTATCAGACAGTGAATACACTGATACTGGTATGCGTTCTCATGATGAATCTTATGTACTTAATACTCATCGATTGATGCAAGAACGACTGCATGCTCAATTATTAGCCAAAGCTCAAAATGAAAATTCATCAAAAGAAAAACCTTCATCTGAATGATTGATTAAATCATATGGGAGTAGTGAAATTTGATTTTTCTTATATAATCTGTTAACATCAGCTTTGATTTCATAAATTTCATGTTTTGTGAAAAATATTCTTTAAACCTTATTGCAACATAGTTATTTTAAAAGTTTTTTTTTTAAAGGGGCTAGAATTGATTATTAAAGTACATTAATCTATTTATATATTTTATATTAAAAATGAATATGTTATAATTGATTTAAATATTTTTCAAATAAAACTATCAATTATTTATTGAAAAATCCTTTTTTCATAAATTAATTTATAATTTTAATAAAATAACATTTTTTATTTGAATTTAATATTATCTATATTTAGCATTTATTTTTTCTTGTGTTTGTTATATTGTTTTTGCTTCTTAAGTTTGTTATTAAATATACTATTGAAGTCCTGATTATCCAAAATAAAATATGTCAAGCTGGCATGTAAATGCTTAGTACTTTCACATTTTGTTTAACAGTTTGAGCTTTCAAATCCCACCTTGTGTCTGGATGATTGTTATGATTTAGAATCTACTTTAAAGTGTAACTCTTGGTTTAACTAGCCTTTGTGTACAAAAAATGATCATTGAGTGCCAAACAAACCAACACAAAACCTATACAAAGAATTAAATAACTTTATTCAATTTTCGAAAAGTTTTTACTGATTAAGTAGCAGTTTTCCAATTTTCTTTTCGATTTTTGATAACTAATAAAATTATATGTTGGAAAAAAATAACTATTTCCTATAATTTTTGTTGCTTCTATAGTTTTTGCACATTTAAGATTATAACACATATCCCCATAAATTTCTCCTATGTAGTTTGTATATATTTCTTTAGCACTAATTATTAGCTGAAATAATTTATTGGATTACTCGCTGTAACATTGCTAGTTTTAATGTGAATAAATATTTTTAATATTCTTGAAATAAATTGTGTCGATTAAATTTTTACTGATGATCAGGATTTTGTTGCTGTTTCAAGTTTCTAAATTTATATGGAAAATTTTATATTATTTACTGTGTTTTTTTATCCAATTTTGTTTTCTTATTTCTTTAGAGTTTCTCAATGATCTTTTCATCCATACTTGCTGACTTGTTTAGTTCGATTATATAATGTATGGTTTTTATTGAATTATAAAGTCTTATGAATGGGTTGTAAAATAATATTAAATAAATCTAAAAATATAAAGTTTCTTTTTAGTTTTTCAAATGTAATTGGTTAGTAGTCATTAGAGATATTTGTTGTATGTAAGTATAGAAATTTAAGAAAGTAAAGAAATTAATACTATCAATTGTATTTCATTAAAAGCATATGTAACACTCTTGATCTAAAATGTTGCTATTTTTATCTTTAAATTTATTTCCATCCTCTTTTTACAAAGCTTGTTTTAAGCTAATGATGACTGTTAAGCAATTGATTTAGATCAAGATGGGGCTTAAATAAAAGTAAAATTATTCCTCAAATCAAATATTCATAAAAATAATTGTGCTTAAAATGAGCTTACAATTTGGGAATTTCATTGCAGTTTTTCTATTAATCTGAATGTTTGATAAAAATATTACAATCCATTGAAAGTAAGCTTCGAGTTCTTTTATAAATATTTACAATTTTGCTGTACTTTATTTGTGTCTGTAAGCATTATAATTTTAATAATTATAAATAGGTTGGAAATTATTTGTTTAGACAGTGTACATGTCAATGCTTATTACTGTTCTATTTCTTTCCTCAGTGTTTCAGGGAGCAACATTTTAACTGAATGAAAAGTCACGTTTTGTTTACCATAAAAAAACATTGATTTAAATTTGTGTGTGTGTTTTTTTTTCAATTTTTTTTTTATTTTTGTGTTCCACCAGTGTTATTTAATTCCAAAATAAAGTTTTTATTCTGAATGTATGATTGATTGACGAGACATTGGAAAAGAAATTTCTGGATATAAAATTTAATTGTTGTTAGGTATGCATTTAGTTAACATGTAATTTCATATTCCTTGCATATATTTAGAAATAATAATATTGCAATTAATGTATGGATTTTTATATATATTCTTTCAATCACATAATTTAGCCATATAAATAATCACTTCTAATTATATTACCGTTTAATTTTCAGAGTTTCTGTACCTACACACAAAATAAATAAGTGTGTTATCATTTAGTTAAGTGTTTTAATATATGCAAAAAGAAAACAATTCTGTTATGAATTATTTTATATTATCATACCATTTCTACAGATAAAATTAAATTTGCATCTTAAATTTTTAAAATGAAAGTCTTAATAAAATATGTTGACTTGTAAATGTAATAACAGTTAAAGATATATATATATTTTTTTTTTGCAATTTAATGTGAATTAAATTTAACAAAATAAGTAGGAAAAACTTTATAATTGCTTGAATTGAATTCTTATTTAAATATCTTTCTGGTAATTTACTTGTATTAGAAATTTAATTAAAACAATTTTAAATGTTTAATTCTTTAAAATTGCAGCTTTATTTCCCCAGTTAATTTTAATTATTACATACAATTCTGAGTTTTTTTTACCACTAAAATATTGTGTTTGACTTTTAAAGAAAAAAAATATGTATGAATGTTAATTACACTGATGTTTAAAATCAAATTAATTTTCAATATTTTAAGTTTTCCTCAGCTTGCTATGCCCACAAAAACACACACTTTTGCCTATTTGACATACAGGTCACCTTTAGTGTTTTACTGTGAAATATTTTTACGAAATAATGCAAAATGTCCAAATGTTCTTAATTTAACCCACCCATGCACTTATTAAACTTTCATTATTTTACTTCTTTAAAAAGTATGAAATTAAATACCATAATATTGGATATTTTCTTTTTTAACATTCTTACTCTTTTACTAAATATTTTGCATTGGATTCTTGGATATTTTGTTTAATAAATGTGAATTTTATTTTTACTTGTTCACCTTAAAGCTTACAAATTAACAGCAAGCATTGAATTGTATATCAAGAAATCAAGTAATCAAATGAGTTGTATTTAAACTTAATTGTTTTATTTATTTCAAAGTTTTTCTTCTTTTGTTCTTTTGTATTCATATTTTTAATATGCTATTTATTGAAAAAGTTTCACTTGTAATAATTTCATTTATATTAAGATCAGGAATTTTGTTTTCATATTTATAAAACGTTATATATTTCATTAACCTGATTGTGTATATCAAAATTTGTAAATAAATCATTTTTATTATTCAAATGTATTGAGAAACAATCATCTTCATATTGTATTTTAAAATTTTCTAAGATTAATATTGCATAGAAATATGTAGTAATATTAATTTTTGAATTTTAATTTCATTTTGAAAGTTAAATATTACATACCTTTTTGTCATTAAAGAAAAAAATATTTATGTTTTTTTCCTCAGGTTTATAACTTGAATTCTATTAAGAATTATGTGATTAACATACACTTTCATTTTAAAATAGTTTATAGAATATAACTATTATCCTTAACTACTTTAATTCTTTATTCAAATACTTATCTTACAAGGGTATAGAAAAGAAAATCATTAAATTAAGAATATATTACTGTTTTTATGAAACTAGACCAATTTTCAAATCAATGAATATTTCTGTTTATTCTAAATTGTCTGTGTTCAATGAAGAGTAAGCCTGTTCTCTAAAATGATGCATATTGGATATGTTGCTATTGAGCCCTTGTTGATTAATATCTTCAGCCTTTCACTGTGACAAATGTGCTGTGATGGCTGTGGCCATTAGTAGATCTACCTTGCTGAGGAATTCAAGAGTACATACATTTACTTGCTATTAGGGGCATTCAGTGACATCTGAGTGCTGACTTCTGTGAATGCCAGTAAGGGAAATGCTCCTCTCCGCTTTGACAAAAATTCGTGTAAATTGTACCAGAATGCTAATGCACTCGATGGTTGAACAAACTAACGGCAACTAATGTGTTAGCCATCTGAAAAACAATTGTTGTGTCCTTCTCAGGGGGTTTACTTTCTTTAAGTAAACACGGGTGTCACAATCCCGAGGTGCCCTAGTGATCTGCTTTCTCTCTCTCTTTCTCCTCTTCACCCTCGTTGTGGTTGCCTTTACAAAAGGTTGAAGGATCCCCTTGAGTAGCTATAGCCACACTGTTATTTGTTTCTCTTGGGAGCTAAATCAACCACTAGTTTGCTATGCATGGTTCCAGTAATTGATGCTTTCAGAGAGATCAGTTATTTCTTTCAAACATTAAACTTTTTGATGATTTAAAATTTTTATTGATACAATCTTAAATTTTTCTTAACTCTCTACGAGAATATTGAATTAATTTTTCCTAATTTAAATTATTTTTTATTAGTGTTTCCTACATACCTTTTATTAATACGAGGTATATCCACAAAGTTCTGTTTGCTTATATGAAAAATGTGTACAGATACAGAAAAAATTTATTGTAAAAAAATCTACAATTGTTAAACTACTTTTCTATATACTTTCCAAAATTTTGTAGGCAGTCGTCATACCGTGGCACAAGTTTTTGTATCTTCATAAAAGGTTGTTGTCTGTGTTTTCAACCATGTGGTCACATGTTCTTTCAGCTCATCCTCATAGTTAAACTGTTGACCACCAAGAAAAGATTTTAGGTGTATGAAGACATGAGAGTAGCTAGGAGCGAGGTCCGAGCTGTACGGAATAAAATGATAAATACGACTCAAATTTCTGTAGGAGTTGTTTTTGATAGCCAAAAAGTTTAAACTTTCTTTATTCTCGACCTTCGAATTCCGTGATTTCGTAACTCTCGTATCAGCTATTTTGCTGTTCATTCCATACCCGTAAATCTGAGTTTTGTAAATACATGGTTTCCGACAGCCAAAACGCATAGTTTCAGAAGGTGACTTATTACGCCATCTATCTAAATCTTCAATCAGTCTGTTACATCGGCAATCCACTTCGTGCGTTAGCATGTTTTGCCGAATGAAAAATAAGCAAATCGAAACTAGAACTTTAGAATCAAGAATGACAGTATTTTAAAGTGCTCCTTTATTCAAGTTATGCAAATGAGTATCGGGTATTTAAAGCGATGTTTTTGGCTTATGCCTCAGTTCGAGAGTAAGCTTGTTAAGTATAGGCGTACAAAATTATGCATAAGTAGGAAGTTTGATATATCCGACTCGCCAATTGTTGCTCTCTATTTCCTTATTTCCACCGTGCTTCTCGTAGTAATAATGAATTATAAAAACTTTGAATACATGACAGGTATTTCTTCGAAGTTCATTTAATATAGATTGTATATAATTTTAGTTTAAACTTTTGGAATTTGTTATATATTGCCTGTTGTTAATTTTCCGTTAATGAATTTTGAGATTGTAAATTACTATTGAATTGTGATTACGTATGTTAGCCTTAATTTAACCAAACTAAAGATTTGGTCAAATGACTATCTGTAAATAGTTATAATTATTGAATAATTTTAATTTTTGTGTTTTTAAAATTCTGTTAGTATTATTTCAACACACTTAGTTGTATTGGTCCCTCTGACTTTAGATCTTCGATATAAGTGGCGGAGGGATACATCAACTCGCGGAAGGATATAGGAGGTCCCTTAAAGGCTTTTCCGACAGTTTTGCCCCGCAATCGAATGCGAAAGATCGTAAAAACTTTTATGCCCGATAAGAATGAAACATGTTAATTAAATCTTTTTATGTTAGCATCATTTGTTGTTTAATGTTAGTAATTATTTAATAGTTTGATTAAAGTTAGTGTGTTTGAACTAATTCTAAGATTTATTAAATTTTGGTATCGAAACATACTACAATTGGTGACCTTGGCAATATGAACATCGATGATTCTGTGCGGTGAATAACTTTTGAATAGAATTGAGTTATTTTTAGATCTTCTGGATTTTTGTTTAAAAAGGATGACTGAAAGTGAAAAGCAACAAATCGATCATGTCGCCCTGAAGCCACCGCCTTTTTGGAGAGTGAACCCGAACATATGTCTTCGGCAAATGGAATGTCAATTCGCGTTAGTCCGAGTAACAACCGAAACCACTAAATTTCATCATGTTGTCTCCGCTTTACAACCGGAAGAATTGGCAGTAATTGAATACAATATCCTCAATCCACCAATAGCTGAGCCTTTCACCGTGTTTAAGAGAAGATTTTGTACTCAGTGTGTGGATTCATAGACACAGCGCCTAAGAGATCTGATTTCTGGCATGCAACTCGGCGACTGACGTCCATCAAGACTTCTATTGGAGATGCGAAGCAAAGCTGGCACGTAAATAAACGAAAATCTTCTCAAATCTTTATTTTTGCAAAGACAGTCTACCAACGTGCAACAGATATTGGCCATTTTAAATAAAAATCTGAATAAACTAGCCGAAATGGCTGACGGTTTTATGGTGACAAGTAACGCACCATCGGTTAATGCTGTGGCAACAACGGCAGATCAGCAAGATTAGCGGACAATATTGAGTGAAATAACATCTCGTCTCTATTCTGGATTCCCGAACACCTTGCAATTCAAGGGGGCGAAATATATGTCGTTCGACAAGCAAAGAATCCGGAACTCTGCTGGTACCACATGAAGTTCCAACAACGGACAACTAAGTGTCGACCACCCTGTACTTTCCAGAGGTGGAGGCCACCTCAGAGGAATGTATCCGAGCGTATAGGATCGGGCTAACAGAAACACTGGTGCAGCTGTACTACAGCGATTTTCTGGACTCGGTGGTGGGAGGTGTGGTCAAGACCCTGAATTTTAAATTCCATTTATGGAAAACGAAAATAAATCTTTTCTCCCTCGGGAGCAGCAGTTACAGAAATTAAATTGTAAACACTTCATTGTTAATAGAAAAGAGGGAAGCTTTGAAAGTGTCTCTTCTTTGCTAATCCCCTCAGGGGGTTTACCTTCTTTA
Source organism: Latrodectus hesperus (assembly GCA_037975125.1). Taxonomy (NCBI): domain Eukaryota; kingdom Metazoa; phylum Arthropoda; class Arachnida; order Araneae; family Theridiidae; genus Latrodectus; species Latrodectus hesperus. The sequence continues at coordinate 35,174,859 of CM075860.1, read as the reverse complement.
GGTAAACACGGGTGTCACAATCCCGAGGTAACCCAGTGATCTGTCCTCTTCTTTCTTTTCCTCTCTCCTCTATTCTTCTGCTTTTTCTTCCTTTTCTCCCTCAGTGTGGTTGCCTCGTCTGAGGTTGAGGGTTCCCCTTGAGTAACTTTCGCCGCTCTGTTGCTATTAGCTCCTCTTGGGGACTAAATCACCCACGTGTTTGCCGTGCGTGGAGACCCGTGTCCCTGGAAAGGAGGGTCCTGCTAATTGAGGCCCCCAGACACCAGCACATTACTTTAGCCTCTGCTTCAGGTAAACGGGAGGTGTGTTGTGGTCCTCAGCACATCAATCGAGCTTTATGGATCAAGCGATCGGTACATCTACTGGATGACTCGTTAAGGGTGGAAGCTATCTCAAGGATGTACTGTGAGCGTATAGGACCTGGCTAGCACTGGTGCAGCTGGTCTGATCCCTTGGTGGTGGGTGGTGCGGTCAGGTCCCGAACTTTTAAACTTTTAGTTTATGGAGAAAAATAAGTCTTTTCTTCCTCGGGAGCAACAACTGGAAAAGTTAAATTGCAAATATTTTATCATTAAAAGAAAGGAGGGAAATTTTGAAACTGTATCCCCCTTTTTAATTGAAAAGGGAATATCGGCCTCTGTTGGGGAAGTGAAGAATATCCGAGAAGTGCGATCTGGTGACCTTCACATTGAGGTTGCAAATGCTACTCAGGCTGCTGCTCTAAGTAAAATTAATTTGCTTGGAAATTTAGAGGTAACTGTGTCACCTCATGGTAGTTTGAACTTTTCTTGTGGTGTAATATCCGCAAGGGATTTTTTTTCACGCCGACGGAAGAGGTTCTTGAAAATTTGCAGAACCAGAAGGTCTGTGCCGTTGAACGCATGACAGTCAGAAGAGATGGAAAGTTTATAAATACTAAGCATCTCATTCTGACTTTTGCGACGCCAGACCTTCCGCAGAATGTCAAAGCTGCATACATGAATTTGACCGTCCGGCCTTACATACCAAATTCCTTGCGATGTTTTCAGTGCCAACGTTTCGGACACTCGAGAAACGCTTTCAGAGGCCAACTAACTTGTGCACGTTGCGCAGTGTTTGGCAACGATAGCTCGAACTGCACAGCGAAGGAGAGGTGTGTCAACTGTCATGGTGACCACCCCTCCTATTCTCGAAGTTGTCCAAACTGGGTCCTAGAAAAGGAAATCACAATAAAGATTACTACCAATTGTTCATACCCAGAGGCAAGACGACAAGTTACCTCTCGCTGCCCTAAACCTGGAGTAAGCTATGCAACCGCAGCCAAAAAAGTCACCAGATCAGCAAGTACAAAAACTGAATCGGTTTCACTTCCTCATAAAATTACCCCAGCCATCAACATCAAAGCCAAAATCTGTTTCAAATTCCACCATTAAAAGAAAAGCTCCTTCGGCAAGATCAAGAGCCATGAAGGCTAATAAATTAAAATTCTTAAAGCAGGGCTCTTATCGACCTTCCATATCCACCCGCAAAGCCCTGGAGGCTGACGCTGTATCTTTACATCCCTCCCACGAAGATTTAACGCTCGAGGAGATATCAGATTACACGCTTTCCAGCTCCGGGAAAGGAGCTTTTAAAATTATAAAATAACTTTCTTTGTTTCTTGGAACTGCCATGGTTTGCGTTCCCATCTTGATGACATCAAGTCTATAATTTCAGCCTATAACCCCGCATGTGTTGCACTTCAGGAAATATTCCTGAAGTCCAGCAATAACTTTTCCATGCGTGGGTTTAAAAGCTTTAGAAAAGACTGTGGTGATGACTGCGCAGTGTCTGGAGGTGTTTGTATATTAACATGTAATACATTTGTCAGCACTGCCCATTCATTGAATACATCTCTAGAGGCTGTTGCTGTAAAAATTCATACGTTATGCTTATTAACAGTCTGTAGTTTATTTTTACCACCACATGATGTCATCCGCCAAGAGGAACTCGATGCATTAATAGATCAGCTGCCAACCCCGTTTCTACTGTTAGGTGACTTTAACGGCCATAGTTCTTTGTGGGGAAGTGATGATACTAATTCTCGCGGTCGGCAGATAGAGCGGTTTATTTCAGAAAACAGTCTCTGTCTGCTTAATACCGACGAGAAGACTTATTTCCATGTACCCACAAGAACATTTCATTCTCTCGATCTGGCCATTTGTTCACCATCTCTTCTGCCAATGTTGAATTTGATTGTGGGAAATGATCTGCACAACAGCGATCATTTTCCTCTCGTCATCTCACAGACTGGAGGTAGTAGTATAGGACAACGCCTACCTACTTACGTGTACAGTCAGGCAGATTGGGCGTTTTTTACACAATTGCCAGTTATTGATAACGAAATGGTTATAATCGATGATATTGTTAACGCTGTATCTAAAGTCACTGAAACAATTATAAATGCAGCTGATGCATCTATACCTAAGAGTTCCTCTATACCACACAGGCGTTGCAAACCTTGGTGGAATGATGTATGTCAAAACACCTATAAGAAATAGAGGAAGTTATGGGGGTTATTTAGAAGATACCCCACAACGGAGAATTTTATTGCCTTTAATGTAGCATAAGCTCGCAGAACTCGTCGCCGAAGTCAGAAGGAATCCTGGTCTCGCTATGTATCCTCAATTACTTCTTCCACATCCAGTAAACAGTTACGGAGAAATGTGAAAGCAGCCAATGGAATATATAGAGAATTTTCCATTCCTATTTTGAAATCCGGAGCTGCTGTATACTCTTCTCCTGAGGACATCGCTAACGTACTTGGTGAAACCTTTGCCAGCGTCTGATATAACGACGGAGGCTGACGCTGTTTATCTACACCCCTCGGACGAAGAATTATCGTTCTTGGAGATGTCAGATGACATGCCTTCCAGCTCCGGGAAAGGAGCTTTTCAAATTAAAAAATAACTTCCTTTGTTTCTTGGAACTGCCATGGTTTGCGTTCTCATCAAGATGACATCAAATCCGTAATTTCATCTTATAACCCCGCATGTCTTGCACTAAGTCCAGCAATAACTTTTCCATGCGAGGGTTTAAAAGCTTTAGAAAGGATTGTGGTGACGATGGTGCAGTGTCTGGAGGTGTTTGTATATTAACATCTAATACTTTTCCCAGCACTGCCCATCCATTGAATACTACTCTACAGGCTGTTGCTGTGAGAATTCATACTGCATGCTTATTAACAGTCTGTAGTTTATATTTACCACCACATGATGTCATTCGCCAAGAGGAACTCGATGCATTAATAGATCAGATGCCAACACCATTTCTGCTGTTAGGTGACTTTAATGTCCATAATTCTTTGTGGGGAAGTGATGATATAAATTCTCGCGGTCGGCAGATAGAGCGGTTTATTTCAGATAATAGTCTCTGTCTTCTTAATACCGACGAGAAGACCTACTTTCACATGCCCACAAGAACATTTCATTCTCTCGATCTTGCCATTAGTTTTCCCTCACTTCTGCCATTGTTAAATTTAAACGTAGGATATGATCTGCATAACAGCGATCATTTTCCTCTCGTCATCTCCCAGACTGGAGGGAGTAGTGTAAGACAACGCTTACCTACTTACGTGTACAGTCGGGCAGACTGGACGTTATTTACACAATTGGCAGTTGTTGACGATAAAATGTTTTCGATCGAAGATATTGATATTGCCGTCAGTAAAGTCACTGAAACAATTAAGAATGCAGCTGATACATCAATTCCTAAGAGTTCCCCTATACCACACAGGCGTAGCAAACCTTGGTGGAATAAAGAATGCCAAGAAACATTTTTTTTAAAAAAAAGAAGTTATGGGGGTTATTTAGGAAATACCCCACAACGGAGAATCTTATCGCATTTAAGAGAGCTAAAGCATTAGCTCGCAGAGCCTGTCGTCGAAGTCAGAAGGAATCCTGGTCCTGCTATGTATGTTGTATAACACCTTCAACTTCCAGTAAGCAGTTGTGGAGAAAGGTGAAAGCAGGCAATGGAATTTATAGAGAATTTTCTATTCCTATTTTAAAATCTGGAGCTGCTATATACTCTTCTCCTACGGATATTGCGAATGTTCTTGGTGAAGCATTTGCTAACATCTCAAGCTCGAACTCTTATAGTCCTTCGTTCTATGAGGACTAAGAGTCGTGCTGAGCGAGTACAAATTCGCTTCAACCATCGACAAGTCTTACCGTACAACTGCGAATTTGGAATGTTTGAATTGAAGAAAGCTTTACAGCAGGCCAATAACACCAGTCCAGGACCTGATGGAATCAGTTATCTCATGCTTCAACATTTGAGTCCAGACTCCCTGTTGAACTTACTTTACCTGTTCAATAGGATCTGGACTGAAAAAAATTTCCATCTTTATGGCAAGAACCAATAGTGATTCCTGTCCTCAAGGCTGGTAAGGATCCTTCAGACCCTTCAAATTCTCGACCAATTGCTCTGACGAGTTGCTTAAGTAAGACTCTCGAACGTATGGTCAATGCGTTCTTGGGTATTATCTTTGACCGAAAATTGACCTTTCTTCCTCATGTTTTACATTTGCGGAAGAAGTGTTAGCGATCGCTTAATATCCTCAAAGTGTTGTTAAATACATCTTGGGGTGCAGATCGCGCATCACTACTTCGAATTTATCAGTCATTGATCTTATCCGCATTGACAACGGAAGTGTTGTCTATTGATCAGCTAGATCTTCCGTTTTACGAAGATTGGACACAGTTCATCACTCTGCTTCGAGGATATGCTCTGGGGCATTCCGCACATCACCCGTCCAGATTCTATACGTGATATGTCATCAAATACCTTTAGACCTGAGACGAATGCAGCAGTCTCTCAATTATTATGCTAAGGTCATGTCGACCCCTAATCATCCGATACGTTCCACGGTTCCAAATACTTCTATCATGAGACTATATGATGCTCTTCCAATGAGCATCCCACCGTTTCTCACACGAGACAATTCACATCTGTGGCTCACAGACCTATGTGATATTTGGATTGAGTCTGTCGATCAATTTGCTCATCCGCCTTGGTATAACCCAACATATGCTTTTATCAATGCTTTTGCTTACTATAGAAAATCTGACACAACACCTATTGTTTTTTCAGCAGCTGTATTCTTCTCATCGCTGTCAGTATCAATCATACAAACCTGTATTCACAGGTTCTAAAACAGCGGGACATGTGGGCTGTGGAGTTTTTATCAATAATACAGCTTTTTGTCACAGCCTACATTCATCCTGCTCCGTCTTTACTGCTGAAGCAAATGCCATCTGCTACGTGCTTCAGCATGTAAATACAGATGATTGTCATGAATTTTGTATTTACACTGACAGCACGAGTATGATTGAAGTCTTGAAAAACAATAGCGTAAACTGTCATCCTGTTGTGTCGAGAATTTTCAAAGCATTGGATTCTCTTGCTTGCAAGGGAAAAGAAATTGTATTTTTTTGGATACCAAGTCACGTAGGTCTTAATGGAAACGAGAGAGCGGATGCAGCTGCAAAGGCTGCTGAAGATCCAATTTTACCATCGGTTGCGCTCTCAGATGTGAGAAAGGGTATAAAAAGATTTATTTGTTCCCTTTGGAAAGAACCATGGAACTTGCAGGTGGGAAACAAACTACATACCATTTTCTCATCCCTCACTTCATTATCAGTTTTACCGTTACGAAGTGCAGATGTTAGGTTGACTCGCCTTCGTATCGGACACACACGTTTCACACACAGACATTTGTTTTTAAATGAACTAAATCAATGGTGTGAAACGTGTGATGAACCATTTACTATATATCATATTTTAATTTCATGTCATGTTTTTAACCCACAACGTTTACACTATTTTAATACTGATTTTATAACTTTATTTGATTTAATAGGGGATCCACCCCATAGAAACCTATTCGCTTTTTTAAGAGCAATAGGTTTCATACATTTTATTTGATTTAATTGTTAAATTTTAAATTGGTACATATATTTTATTTTATAAAATTTATTTTAAAATATTATATACACAGTTTTTGTATTTAAAAATTTTAAATGTTTTTGGGTTTTTTGAAAAAATAAATAAATAAAATAATTAAATAAATATTTAAAGCAACAAAAACTTGCACTTGGCGCAGCATGTCCAATTTTGGACCTTGCGCCATAAAACCCAACCAACCAACCAATTTGGACTGCTAATAGGAGGGAGGGTATGGTCTTTACAATTAATCTTTTTGATGGCTTTGTAAATAGAGTTATCTTCTGGGTGGAGTGAATTAAGGAAATTTTCCCAATTTTTATTTCTGTGTTTATTTAATGTTTCTTTAATTTACCTTTGTAGCCGGTCAAGTTCAAGCTTGATATTTGGGTCCAGGGTATCTTGCCATCTTTTCTTGACGTTATTTTTAATTTTTATTAGCTCTTTTATATCTCTAGGAATTTTATTGTATTGGTGTGTATAAGTTTGGATAATGCTGTTCTCGTTAATAGCACTGTGGATCTTGCTTTCAAATTCATCTACCGCCTTGTTTAAGTCATGTGTAGTTTGGATTATAGGGTTGCCGGTTAGATACCCGCTTAAGCTATCTCTGAATTTTTCCTAGTTGGTCTTAGTGATCGTCCTTTCATGAATTGGAACAGCATTGTTGGGTCCTGTATCAATAATTACTGGGTTATGATCTCTACAGAGCTCCCCCTCAGGGGGTTTACCTTCTTTAGGTAAACACGGGTGTCACAATCCCGAGGTACCCTAGTGATCTGTCCTCTTCTTTCTTTTCTTCTCTCCTCTACTCTTCTGCTTTTTCTTCCTCTTCTCCCTCAGTGTGGTTGCCTCGAAAGAGGTTGAGGGCTCCCCTTGAGTAGCTTTCGCCGTTCTGTTGCTATTAGCTACTCTTGAGGACTAAATCACCCACGTGTTTGCCGTGCGTGGAGACCCGTGTCCCTGGAAAGGAGGGTCCTGGTAATTGGGGCCCCCAGAGACCAACACATTACTTTGGCCTCTGCTTCAGGTAAACGGGAGGTGTGTTGTGGTCCTCAGCACATCAATCGGCTTTATGGATCAAGCGATCGGTACATCTACTGGATGACTCGTTAAGGGTGGAGGCCATCTCAGGGATGTACTGTGAGCGTATAGGACCTGGCTAGCACTGGTGCAGCTGGTCTGCATCCCCTTGTTGGACTCGGTGGTGGGTGGTGCCGTCAGGTCCCGAATTTTCCATCCCTAATATGGAAACATTTCTATTCTCTTCTCTCCCACGGGAGCATACATTGACACTATTGAAAGCAAAATTTTATATTGTGAAACGAAAGGAGGGTACATTTGATACTGTATCCCCTTTCTTAATTCAAAAAGCTATATCTGGCAATATAGGCGAAGTGAAGAGCATTCGGAAGCTGCGTTCTGGAGATCTAATGGTCGAAGTTGCTTCAGATGCTCAAGCAGCTCTGATTAGCAATATGAATATGCTAGCTAACCTTGAGGTGTCTGTCTCTCCTCATTTGAATCTTAACGTTTCACGTGGTGTGGTATCCGCCAAGGATTTGCTAAATACGCCTGCGGAAGAGATCTTAGAAAATCTCAAAGATCAAAAGGTCTGTGCTGTAAAACGCATCACTGTCAGACGGGATGGGCAGTTTATCAATACTAAACATCTCGTACTGACATTTGCGACGCCAGACCTACCGCAGCATATTAAAGCTGCGTATATGCATCTATCCGTCAGGCCGTTTATACCAAATCCTTTGCGTTGTTTCCAGTTCCAGAGATTCGGTCACTCTAAAGCGGCATGCAGAGGCAAACTGACTTGCGCTCGCTGCGCAGCAGTTGGCCACGACAGTTCGTCCAGTACTGCAAAGGAGAGGTGTGTAAACTGTAAGGGTGACAACCCCTCCTACGCTAGAAGTTGCCCTATCTGGATACTGGAAAAAGAGATCACAACCACCAAAGTTAAGAGTAATTGTTCCTATCCTGAGGCGAGACGGGCTGTTGCAGCTCGCACACCTCAAGTAGGAGTCAGCTATGCGACTGTCGCCGCAAAAGTCACCAGAACGACTAGTACACAAACGGATGCTCTTTCACTTCCAATAGTCAAATTACCCCATACATCTGAGAAAAAGTCAAAAACAACATCCGCAAATACTCTCCGAAGAAAAGCTCCGATGGCTAAATCTAAATCCCTAAAGGCATTAAAACTTAAATCTGCAAAGGAGGGCAATTTCAGACCCTCCATATCCACCCGTAAAGCCTTATCCCTTGAAGCTGACGCTGTGTCTCTACATCCCTCTGACGAAGATCTGTCACTCGAGGAGATGTCAGATGACATGCCTTCCAGCTCCGGGAAAGGAGCTTTTCAAATTAAACAATAACTTCCTTTGTTTCTTGGAACTGCCATGGTTTGCGTTCTCATCATGATGACATCAAGTCTATAATTTCAGCCTACAACCCCGCATGTGTTGCACTTCAGGAAACATTCCTGAAGTCTAGCAATAACTTTTCCATGCGTGGGTTTAAAAGCTTTAGAAAGGACTGTGGTGACGATGGTGCAGTGTCTGGAGGTGTTTGTATATTAACATCTAATACTTTTCCCTGCACTGCCCAACCATTGAATACTACTCTACAGGCTGTTGCTATAAGAATTCATATTTCATGGTTGTTGACAGTCTGTAGTTTGTATTTGCCACCACACGATGTCATCCGCCAAGAGGAACTCGATGCATTAGTAGCTCAGCTGCCAACACCATTTCTGTTGTTAGGTGAATTTAACGGCCATAGTTCTTTGTGGGGAAATGATGATACTAATTCTCGCGGTCGGCAGATAGAGCGGTTTATTTCAGACAACAGTCTCTGTCTGCTTAATACCGACGAGAAGACTTATTTCCATGTACCCACAAGAACATTTCATTCTCTCGATCTGGCCATTTGTTCTCCATCTCTTCTGCCATTGTTAAATTTAATTGTAGGAAATGATCTACACAATAGCGATCATTTTCCTCTCGTCATCTCCCAGCCTGGAGGTAGTAGTGTAGGACAACGCCTACCTACTTACGTGTACAGTCGGGCAGATTGGACGTTATTTACACAATTGGCAGTTTTTGATGATGCAATGGTTTCGATCGAAGACATTGATATTGCCGTTTTTGAAGTCACACAAACAATTAACAATGCAGCTGATGCATCAATACCAAAGAGTTCCCCTATACCACATAGGCGCTGCAAACCTTGGTGGAATGATGAATGTCAAAACACCTATAAGAAACAGAGGAAGTTATGGGGCTTTTCAGAAGATACCCCACAACGGAGAATCTTATCGCCTTTAAGAGAGCAAAAGCATTAGCTCGCAGAGCTCGTCGTCGAAGTCAGAAGGAATCCTGGTCTCGCTATGTATCCTCAATTACTTCTTCCACTTCCAGTAAACAGTTGTGGAGAAGAGTGAAAGCAGCCAATGGAATGTATAAGGAATTCTCTATCCCTATTTTAAAATCCGGAGCTGCTGTACACTCTTCTCCTAAGGACATCGCTAATGTCCTTGGTGAAACCTTTGCTAGCGTCTCAAGCAACGACTCTTATAGTTCTTCGTTCTTAAGGACAAAGAGTCGTGCTGAGCGAACACCAATTCGTTTCAACCATGGACAAGCTTTGCCTTACAACTGTGAATTTCGGATGTTGGAATTGAAGAGAGCTTTACAGCAGGCCAATGATACTAGCCCAGGACCTGATGGAATCAGCTATCAAATGCTTCGTAATTTAAGTCCAGATTCTCTGTTGAACTTGTTGTTATTGTTCAATAGGATCTGGACTGAAAACAAATTTCCATCACTTTGGAGCGAAGCACTAGTGATTCCGATCCTTAAGGCTGGTAAGGATCCTTCTGTTCCTTCAAATTATCGACCAATAGCTCTGACGAGTTGCTTGGCTGCTTTCACCCTTCTCCACAACTGCTTACTGGAAGTTGAAGATGTTATTGAAGATACATAGCAGGACCAGGATTCCTTCTGACTTCGACGACGAGCTCTGCGAGCTAGTGCTTTTGCTCTCTTAAAGGCGATAAGATTCTCCGTTGTGGGGTACCTCCGAAATAACCCCCATAACTTCCTTTGTTTTTTATAAGTTTGTTTACATTCATCATTCCACCATGGTTTGCAACGCCGGTGTGATAAGTATAAGTTGGCGCCGTCCCACCCGAAGGTATTCGGCGGAGATGGATCGTTGGCGATAGCAGCTCAGTCCGAGTCAAGGCACAAGGTGAATGGTCTTGGCAACACAAAGGTCCAAAGGGACAAAGTAGAGTCTCAAGAGGTGGAGGAGAGAACCAATCCACCAGTAAGTAAAACCTTTAGGGGTTAATCGGTGCTCAAATCAATCCATCGAGTTCGCTCTCTGACTGGAAGATGGGCCACACGGCCTTTATTAAAACAAGAGAATACATTGAACAATATTTACAATACAAACAGCATGGAATACAAATACAAGACAGAGTAAATATATACAGGATAACAATGTTTGAGTTATGTACAAGTAGAGTGTATTTTGTGACAATTCTAAGATGAGTGGTCGTTAATTTGGTGTTGGAGTTCTAACGACAGGATCTCCCTTAATCCTTTTATTACATTTGGGAGCTGTATGAGGAGTTTGACATCTTTATCTAGGTAGTCCTTCGGGAACCAGGTGTTTCTAGTTGTGTTGTAGTGCTTACAGTGTAGGAGGAGGTGTTCGGGTGTGCAAGTTTCATCGTCATGGGAGCACTTATTGGAGGAAGCATGGAATCTACTCTGATATGTTCCGAAGACTCCATGCCCTGTCAAGAATTGATTGACAAAGAAGTCCCCGGAGATGCGTTTTCTGGAGACTTTGGGAATGAAGGAGTGGAGCCTCCTGGTCTTGTGAGATTGGTCCCACAAGTTTTGCCAACTTTTAATTTCGAGGTCTTCAGTGAGCTTTTTGAATTGCTGTCTACTGTATTTAACACAGTGGTCAACTTCTTGTAATTCGGTGGCCTCTTTAGCCGCTAGGTCGGCTGCTTCATTGTGTTGAATTCCCACATGGGCCTTAACCCAATGGAAGGTGTATTTGTGGGGCTGTGATTGAATCGCTTCCTTGATTTCCCTAATTATTTCACTAAGAGTATCGGTAGAGGAGAGAGCCAGAAGTACCGATCTAGAGTCCGTATGGATATGGCAGGTAGCCTCGATGCTGTTCATGTATTGCATAGTGAGGAGAATGGCCAAAGCTTCCGCCTCAAATACTGTAGCTTCGTCGTTTAGTCTATTTTGTAACTTGGTAATTAGGAGCCCATTGTGGAAGATGAGTGTAGCACATCCCGTTGATTGTCCTATCTTGGAGCCGTCAGTATATGCGAAATAGTCGTTATGGTTTTGTGTAAATGTCCAATTGACGTGTACTGCCTCCCAGGGTGGCTTTGGGTCATATTGAAAGGTCCACGAATTCTCTGGTTGGAAAGTTCTGGTATCTAACTTGATGGTGTCCCCTTTTCTCCAGAGTTTGTACCTGATCTGAAGGGAATTGGCTTTGATATGGAGGGGCACGCAGCCCGCAAGTACCTGTAGTGCGTGTGTCGAGGTAGTCCTGTAAGCTTTGGTAACCTTAATTAGTGCGGCTCTTTGAAGTTGAGAGAGCATTCTGTTAATCTTTACCTTATTGCTATACCAAACTGGGCATCCGTAAAGTATGATTGCCTCAATTGCACCTAAGTAGATGGTTTTGAGAACTGTTGGTTTTAAGCCCCAGGTGGCCCTGGCAATTCTGGTGATTTTCTGGACGATATTGCCGATGTTTTCTTTAACTCCCGTAAGGTGTCTATTCCAAGTAAGTTTGGGGTCAAAAGTGAGCCCCAGGTATTTGAGTTCTCTCGTGTACTTAAGCTTGTGGCCGCCAAGTGCAATGCCAGGTCTTCTAGTGATATCTCTGCTTAATTCAAAGATGGTGTACTGGCACTTGTTGTAACTAAGTTTAAGTCGAAAAGTATTGATCCAGTTTTCAACAATGTTAAGTGGTCTCAAAGCCTGTTTTGTAAATTTAAAATAGGAGCTGGCAGATAAGATGATTGCGATATCATCTGCGAATGCCTGGCAATGAGCATTCTCTCCAAAGTCCTGAATTAATAACTCGTTGGCAACGAGTAACCATAAGAAGGGGCCCAGACTAGATCCCTGCGGGACTCCATTGGTGTAGGAAATAGTGTTGTTGTCGTCGTCTAAGTAGTGTCGATCGGAGAGAAATGATTTCACAATTGTGAAGATGTTGCTTGGAGTTTGGTACTTATCTAATATGCGGAGGATATCTAGCCATCTAGCACTATTAAACGCATTCTTTATGTCAAGTGAGATAAGGCACGTAAATCTTTTCTTATCTTTGTTGTCTGTGATGATTTGGACAAGTTTGTCAGTGGCGTCATTCGTGTTTTTGCCTTTCATGAAGCCGAATTGATTTTGGTGTAGTAGCTTCTTATTGTGGAAGTAGTAAGACAGTCTATTAAGAATGAGTTTGTCTAAGACTTTTCCCCAAACTGGGAGAAGACAAATCGGCCTATACGAATCTCTTAAGTTAGGGTCTTTTCCTTCCTTGGGTATTAGCACCACCTTTGCTATTTTCCAGTAGCTGGGAAATGTACCTGCTCTGAGGCAGTGATTGAAGATGTTGGTAACCCAGGCTCTGTTAATGTGAAAAAGCTCCTTATAGATGTCTAGACAGACATAATTGTGTCCCGGTGCTTTGCTGGCATTCATGCTATTAATGGCCAACTCAACTTCAGCCTCAGTGAAGGGTGGGTCCCTATCGTTGTTCATCGTGTAGACTGGGTACTGTATGTGCTGGTAGGGAAAGTGAAATTTAAGTATCTCATTAATGGTGTGAGAAGCATTATTAGTAAAGTCTCCGTTATCAAGTTTAACTGGTTTGATGTCACTTGGTCTGTTCAATTTGTCTCTGATAATTTTGTATGGCGCACCAAAAGACTCGTTGTCAGCTATATTTCCAAGGAAGTCTTTAAAAGCCTTCTGTCTTGTGAGTAGTATTTGTTTTCGGTAGTTAGCTGCAGCCTTCTTAAATGCTGCCATCTTTAAGTTCCGGGTATTGCTGTCTGATTCCGCTTGGTACCTACGCCTTAACGCCCTGACCTTACTTCTGGTGATGGTGAGCTCTTGAGTCCACCAGTAGTTTTGTGGCTTTAAGTTTTTAACTTTAATTTTATTATTCTTACAAAGTTTGCTAATTTCGGCTTCAATGTTTTGGATTGTGTTATCAACGTCTTGGATAGTGTCAGTGGGGAACTTCTCAATTATCCTGCTAAGTCCATCACAGAGGTTGCTCCAGTTAAGATTTTTCTTATGATATCTTAAGTTATGTGAGAATTTAGTTTTAGCATTTGTTAAGTTAAAGGTCATCATGAGGTGATCACTCGCGGTGAATTTGTCAGAGATAGTCCAGTCTTTAATGTTACAATTGCCGAGGTTCTTCGTAAGAAGAACATCAATCCAGCTTTCGCCTATTGAGCTGCAGAAGGAGGGTTTGCTGCCTTTATTATTTTCAATGTTAAGTTCATGTGTGGAAGCGAAGTCCAAAAGGACTTCCCCTCTGCTATCAGTGGGACGATGGCTCCACGCTGTGGATTTAGCATTGAAATCACCCATAATTATCCAGGCGAGATCATTGTGTATGGAAAGGGCTGCGTCAAGGTGCCTCAGTGAGTCTGTGAGTTGCTTCGAGGGTGGACAGTAGATAGTGCAAATGCAGAAAGGTGTGTCATTAATGATAGTTTTGACGATAACAATATCGTCCTTAATCAGGATCGGGCAAGAATTAAATTTTTTGTTGACAATTAGAGCCGTTCTGGGAATTTTGTCAGAGATTATTTGCATGTTTAAGGTGATGCCTGTGACATGATTTTCAAAAGTGTGTGGATCGTTGGCCGAAACGAAATCTAGTTTAAGTTCTTTGATGTCTTCTGCGAGAAGAAGGTTTGCAGCACGGCAGTGATTGAGATTTATGTGCGCAAAGTTAATCTTGTGTAATTCGTTATTATTCATAGTTAGTTAGTGAAATTAGCTTATTTATCTCTCTTTCATAAATTGGGCACTTTTTGCTATTGGCTAGATGATCCGTTTTAAACTTTGTTTTGAATTTAGAATTGCTTTCAGCACAGTTCGCACATTTAATGGTCTCCTGACAGTCTTTCTTAATGTGATTATCGGCACACCTTCGGCAAGTATCCTTGCCCTTGCATTCCATAGCCTTATGGCCATATCTTAGACATTTAAAGCACTGGTTAATTCTTAAATATTCTTTAAAGTTAATGCTTTGCCAGCCGGTGAAAAGTTTATTCCTGTCTTTAACTTCTCGGTATCCTGCTCCGTTTAGTGTAATAACCCAGTTATTACCCTGTCTCCCTTTGTATCCGTAAATAACGTTAATCTCGACCTCCTCACTAAGTGAATTCTGAGTTTTAATTATGTCTGCTACTTCTTCTCTTTGTATTTCACTTTCTACCTCGTATAAGTATAAATCTTGGCATTTTCTTAATGGGTTTTCTGACCTCAATTTGGTTTTTGAAAGATTCATTTTGATTAATTTCTTTAATAATTTTATCTAAATCCTCTTCTTTGGTGGTTTCAAGTAGAATGCCACCCTTCCTTACTGGTCTAACCTGTTTGATATTAAGTCCCAACTTGGTTGGGTTTATAGCTTTCTTAACGGCTGATTTCGTTTCCTCCGAGGAGGACTCATTCTTAGGATAAAATAATATCACATTATCTTTTCTCTGTCGTGATCTTTCTCTCCTAACATTAATTTTGTTTCTGTTTTTGCTTTTATCCCTACTCTTGTCTCTTTTGTCTCTTCTTGTGTTATTGTCTGATCCCTTCTTTACCACATCAGCAAAAGTCTGTGTCTTTGTGGTATTAAGGACCTTAATTTGTCCTTCTAGAAAGGCGTTCCTCTCTATTTGCGAAATCGCAATATCGAGTATGTGGGAAAGTCCGTTTCTGATTTTCTGCTGAGCTGAAATGCTCACCTTGCTCGCAGCAAGAGCAGTTTGTATAAGAGTCTCATACTCCAAAAGCAGTGAAAGTGTCTGTCTTGTGTCCATTACTATTTGTGTTAGTGTCCTCACAATTGAATATCTCCGACTCACTTTCGTGAGCCTCACTTTGAGTGTCTGTCATGGGGACGAGCTAAAAGCAGTGTCCGCTCGTATAAAGAAGAGAGCAAAAAGCAGCGTCAACTCTCAAAAAGTCCCTCTGCCTCCGTTAGCCACTAGCGAACTAGCGTTTCCAGGAGCCACCACGAGGAGGTGGAGGTCAGATGGTTCGCAAGAAATCGAACTTGGCTATCAAACTGAATCGATTTGCCAAGATTGAGTTGCACTTTCCGGATAGACTCTGGGCCGTTGTCCGGAAACGTTCAATGCTCAAATTACCAGATTTCTTACTGTGGGACTGGCTCCCACGCCGGTGTGGTAAAGAGGAACTTTTTGGTATTGATGCCTCAGCTGCATTTATAATTGTTTCAGTGACTTTAGATACGGAATTATCAATATCATCGATCGTAACCATTTCGTTATCAACAACTGCCAATTGTGTAAATAACGTCTAATCTGCCCGACTGTACACGTAAGTAGGTAAGCGTTGTCTTACACTACTACCTCCAGTCTGGGAGATGACGAGAGGAAAATGATCGCTGTTATGCAGATCATTTCCTACTATTAGATTTAAAATTGGCAGAAGAGATGGAGAACAGATGGCTAGATCGAGTGAATGAAACGTTCTTGTGGGTACATGGAAATATGTCTTCTCGTCGGTATTTAGCAGACAGAGACTATTATCTGAAATAAACCGCTCTATCTGCCGACCGCGAGAATTAGTATCATCATTTCCCCACAAAGAACTATGGCCGTTAAAGTCACCTAACAACAAAAATGGTATTGGCAGCTGATCTATTAATGCATCGAGTTCCTCTTGGCGGATGACATCGTGTGGTGGCAAATATAAACTACAGACTGTCAACAAACATGATGTGTGAATTCGGACAGCTACAGCCTGTAGTGTAGTATTTAAATCTTGGGCAGTGCTGGGATAGTTGTTGGATGTTAATATGCAAACACCTCCAGACACTGCACCATCGTCACCACAGTCTTTTCTAAAGCTTTTAAACCCACGCATGGAAATGTTATTGCTGGACTTCAGGAATGTTTCCTGAAGTGCAACACATGCGGGGTTGTAGGCTGAAATTATGGACTTGATGTCATCATGATGGGAACGCAAACCATGGCAGTTCCAAGAAACAAAGGAAGTTATTGTTCAAATTGAAAAGCTCCTTTCCCGGAGCTGGAAGGCATGTCATCCGACATCTCCTCGAGCGATAAATCTTCGTCCGAGGGATGTAAGGAAACAGCGTCAGCCTCCAGGTTTAAGGCTTTTCGGGTGGATAAAGAGGGCCTAATTTTGCCCTCTTTTGCAGATTTTAATTTTAAGGCCTTCATGGCTTTAGTCTTAGCCATCGGAGCTTTTCTACGTTGAATAGTTGTGGAGGTTGATCTTGGGCTTTTTTCAGATGTAGGGGTAATTTGACTATTGGAAGTGAAAGAGCATACGTTTGTGTACTTGTCGTTCTGGTGACCTTTGCGGCGACAGAAGCATAGCTAACTCCTGCTTGAGGTGTACGTGATGTAACAGTACGTCTCGCCTCAGGATATGAACAATTGTTCTTAACTTTAGTGGTTGTGATCTCCTTTTCCAGTATCCAGATAGGACAACTCCTAGCGTAGGAGGGGTGGTCACCCTTACAGTTGACACACCTCTCCTTTGCAGTACAAGACGAGCTGTCGTGGCCAACTTCTGCGCAGCGAGCGCAAGTAAGTTTGCCTCTGCAAGTCGCTTTGGAGTGACCAAATCTCTGGCACTGGAAACAACGCAAAGGATTTGGAATAAACGGCCTAACGGGTAGATGCATATAGGCAGCTTTAATATGCTGCGGTAGGTCTGGCGTCGCAAAAGTCAGTACGAGATGTTTAGTATTAATAATCTGCCCATCTCGTCTGATAGTTATGCGTCTTACAGCACAGACCTTTTGATCTTTGAGATTTTCTAAGATCTCATCCGTAGGCGTGTTAAGCAAATCCCTTGCGGATACCACACCACGAGAAAAGTTAAGGTTCATATGAGGAGAGACAGACACCTCAATGTTAGCAAGCATAGTCAAGTTGTTTATAGCGTTAGCTTGTGCTTCTGAAGCGACCTCAACCATTAAGTCTCCAGAACGAATTTTTCTAATGCTCTTCACTTCGCCGATATTTCCACAGATACCTTTTTGTATTAGGAAAGGGGATACATTATCGAAAGTACCCTCTTTCCGTTTTACAACATAAAATTTTGCTTTTAGTAGTGATAATGAGTGCTCCCGTGGGAGAGAAGAAATAGTTAATGTTTCCATATTAGGAATGGAAAATTCGGGACCTGACGGCACCACCCACCACCGAGTCCAACAAGGGGATGCAGACCAGCTGCACCAGTGCTAGCCAGGTCCTATACGCTCACAGTACATCCCTGAAGTGGCCTCCACCCTTAACGAGTCACCCAGTAGATGTACCGATCGCTTGATCCATAAAGCCGATTGATGTGCTGAGGACCACAACACACCTCCCGTTTACCTGAAGCAGAGGCCAAAGCAATGTGTTGGTCTCTGGAGGCCTCAATTACCAGGATCCTCCTTTCCAGGGACACGGGTCTCCACGCACGGCAAACACGTGGGTGATTTAGTCCCCAAGAGAAGCTAATAGCAACAGAGCGGCGAAAGCTACTCAAGGGGAGCCCTCAACCTCTTGCGAAGCAACCACACTGAGGGAGAAGAGGAAGAAAAAGCAGAAGAGTAGAGGAGAGAAGAAAGAAAGAAGAGGACAGATCACTAGGGTACCTCGGGATTGTGACACCCGTGTTTACCTAAAGAAGGTAAACCCCCTGAGGGGGACGAGTTGCTTGTGTAAGACTCTCGAACGTATGGTCAACGCCCGTCTCGTACATGTCTTAGAAACAAATAAATGTATTCATACCAATCAGAGTGGCTTCCGTAAAGGAAGATCCACTCTTGATAATATTACATACCTGGAAACGCAGATTCGCAATACATTTGTGCGAAGGAATCATCTCGTTTCCATTTTCTTTGACATAGAGAAGGCATATGACCGTACGTGGCGTTATGGAATTCTCCGTAGGATGTATGATTTTGGCTTTAGGGGTAATTTGCCGATATTTATACAAAACTTTTTAAGCTCCCGTGGTTTTAAAGTTCGTATTGGTACGTCTTTGTCCAATACTTTTAACCAACCTGAAGGTGTTCCTCAGGGAAGTATTTTAAGTGTCACACTTTTTAATATTCATATCAGTACCATACTTCATCAACTTTCACCTCCTGTACATGGTACTTTGTATGTTGATGACCTGCAAGTATCTTGTGAAGGGTCCAACATGAATTTAATTGAGAGACAATTACAAACATCTGTTAATAAAATTGCTGCATGGTGTGCTGAGAATGGCCATACACTATCTCCTAGCAAGAGCAATTGTGTCCATTTCTGCAGGAAGACTAGCCTCCACAATGATCCCGTTATTCATATAAACAACACACCTATACCAGTGGTCAGTGAGGTAAAATTCCTCGGAGTGATATTTGATCGTAAATTAACCTTTCTTCCGCATATATTATATCTGCGGAAGAAGTGCAAGCGATCGCTCAATATCCTCAAGGTGCTTTCAAACACATCTTGGGGTGCTGATCGCACGTCACTCCTCCGAGTTTACCAATCATTAATTTTA
Organism: Latrodectus hesperus; assembly: GCA_037975125.1. Lineage (NCBI taxonomy): Eukaryota > Metazoa > Arthropoda > Arachnida > Araneae > Theridiidae > Latrodectus > Latrodectus hesperus. The sequence continues at coordinate 35,156,053 of CM075860.1, read as the reverse complement.
TCTCACATAGACTACGGTTGTGTTGTTTACGGATCTGCTAGGTCTTCTGTCTTACGCAGACTGGACACTGTCCATCATTCTGCTCTGAGAATATGTTCAGGCGCATTCCGCACATCACCCGTCCAGAGTCTTTATGCAATATGCCAACATTTGCCTTTAGACCTGCGACGTATGCAGCAGTCTCTCAATAATTATACTAAGATCATGTCGACACCTGATCATCCTTTACGTTCTATGGTTCCTAATGCCTCTTTAAAAAGACTTTATGATGCTCGACCATTGAGCATCCAACCTTTTCTCACAAGAGCCAAATCACATCTTTGGCTCACAGACCTATGTGATGTTCGGATAGAGTCAATTCATCAATTTCTCTATCCACCTTGGTATGAACCAACAAATACCTTTTTAAATACCTTTGCTCAGTTTAAAAAGTCGGACACAACACCTATTGTTTTTCAACAGCTATACAATTCTCATCGCTGTCAGAATCAATCATACAAACCTGTATTCACGGATGGATCTAAAACCGCAGGACATGTGGGCTGTGGAGTTTTTATCAATAATGCAGATTTTAGTTACAGCCTACATTCGTTCTGCTCCATCTTTACTGCTGAAGCTACAGCTATTTATTATGCGCTTCAGCACGTGAATACAGAAGACTATCATCAATTTTGTATCTATACTGACAGCATGAGTATTATTGAAGCCTTGAAAAACAATAGTGTTACCTGTCATCCTGTTGTGTCCAAAATTTTTAAAGCATTGGATTCCCTTGCTGGCAAGGGAAAAAAATTGTATTTTGTTGGATACCAAGCCACATGGGTCTTGAAGGCAATGAGAGAGCAGATGCAGCTGCAAAGGCTGCGTCAGATCCAATTTTACCATCGGTTCCTCTCTCAGATGTGAGAAAGGTTATAAAAAGTTTTATATATGGTCTTTGGCAGGAATCATGGAACTTGCAGGTCGTCAACAAATTACATACCATTTTCCCATCCCTCACCTCATTATCAGTTTTACCGTTACGAAGGGCTGATGTTAGATTAACTCGCCTTCGTATCGGACACACACGTTTCACACACAGACATTTGTTTTTAAATGAACTAAATCCATGGTGTGAAACGTGTGATGAACCATTTTCTGTTTATCATATTTTAATATCATGTTCTACTTTTAACGTCTACCGTTTTAAATTTTTTAAAACAAACCTTTTAACTATGTTTGATTTGCTGGGGGAGCCACCCCACAGAAACCTATTTGCTTATTTGAGAGCATTAGGTTTTTTAAATTTTATATAATTACTAAATTTATATTTATACATTTTAAAATTTATAAATATTTGATTTATTTTATTTTATGTTCTATTATATATGGATTTTAAAATAATTTCTACACTAATTTTTGTTTTTTAAAATTTTAATGTTGCTTGGGTTTTCAAAAGAAATACATATTTATAAATAAAATAAAAAAAGTAAATAATATAAAATATATTCTCCGAAAAATTTATTCTTGGCGCAGCATGTCCATCTTTGGACCTTGCGCCATAAAACCCAACCAACCAACCAACCAACCCAGATGTTTTCGACGGGAGTATTATTTTGCATATTTAATGGATTTCGAGGACAACCCAGAAAATTGATCATCATCATTTTTGGTTTGGGAAACTGAAGGCGTTAGTCGTTCTTTTTCCTGCTCTCTCATTGTGAATACTCCCTTTATGGGTGCCGCAATTTAAATTTTTTCCAACTGTCATACGACTACTCACACCTAGCTAACTTAGTTCTGGGTCCCTGAGGACAATTTCTGGTAATTTTAGTTTCATTTATAACAGACCAGTAGCTCACACTCTGTCTCAGAGTCCCTGGGCGGTCTATTTCGCTCTTTGTTCTCCCCTGGCTAGGGGGTTCCCCTCTTTACTTCCTTTTTGGAATTGATATGGATATGGACTCGGCTAAAACATCTGGACAGGGCGCCTTTAAGGCTACCCAGAAAATTATGCTGGAAAGGCTTTTCGCTAGATTAGATGAAGTCTGCACTATGCTTAACGACATCACCAATTCTGATGAGTTTTCACAAGAAGATAAGGATACAGTCCGCGGGAAACTTAACAATTTTGCTAAGCACATTACCTATGAAGTTACTAACAAACCTACGCAACCTATTGCGGAAGACTCGGCTATGGACGATAGTAGCGACCAAATGGTAGAAATAATCCACAAAGATATCCCTACTGTAAACAAGTTTGAGATCCTCAATCAACAAGAAACGGTGTCAACTAACAAACCCATTAGTACCAAGCGTACTAGAAAATCTCAAGAAGAGGCACAACCGCCTAGTAAGACCAATACCCTAGTGATCTGTCCTCTTTCTTTTTTCCCCTCTCCTCTACTCTTCTGCTTTTCCTTCCTCTTCTCCCTCAGTGTGGTTGCCTCGTAAGAGGTTGAGGGCTCCCCTTGAGTAGCTTTCGCCGCTCTGTTGCTATTAGCTACTCTTGGGGACTAAATCACCCACGTGTTTGCCGTGCGTGGACACCCGTGTCCCTGGAAAGGAGGGTCCTGGTAATTGAGGCCCCCAGAGACCAACACATTACTTTGGCCTCTGCTTCAGGTAAACGGGAGGTGTGTTGTGGTCCTCAGCACATCAATCGGCTTTATGGATCAAGCGATCGGTACATCTACTGGGTGACTCGTTAAGGGTGGAGGCCACTTCAGGGATGTACTGTGAGCGTATAGGACCTGGCTAGCACTGGTGCAGCTGGTCTGCATCCCCTTGTTGGACTCGGTGGTGGGTGGTGCCGTCAGGTCCCGAATTTTCCATTTTACTAATGGAATCAAACATTTCTATTCTCCCACGGGAGCACACATTCTCTATTTTGAATGCACAATTTTATGTAATGAAACGGAAAGAGGGTACTTTTGATACAGTATCCCCTTCCCTCATTCAAAAAGCTATTAAAGGCACAATCGGTGATGTGAAGAGCATCAGAAAATTACGTTCTGGCGACTTAATGGTAGAAGTTGCTTCAAAAACACAATCAAATCTAATTGAAAATATGAATATGCTAGCTACTCTTGAGGTGTCTGTCTCACCTCACACAAACCTTAACTTTTCTCGTGGTGTGATATCCGCAAAGGATTTGCTTAACACGCTTACGGATGAGATACTAGAAAATCTTAAAGAGCAAAAGGTCTGTGCTGTAAAACGCATTACTGTCAGGAGAGATGATAAAGTTATTAACACTAAACATCTGATCCTGACATTTGCGACGCCAGACCTACCGCAGCATATTAATGCTGCGTATATGCATCTCTCCGTTAGGCCATTTATTCCAAATCCTTTGCGTTGTTTCCAGTGCCAGAGATTTGGTCACTCTAAAGCGGCATGCAGAGGCAAACTGACTTGCGCTCGCTGCGCAGCAGTTGGCCACGACAGTTCGTCCTGTACTGCAAAGGAGAGGTGTGTCAACTGTAAAGGTGACCACCCCTCCTACGCTAGAAGTTGTCCTATCTGGATACTGGAAAAGGAGATCACAACCACTAAAGTTAAAAATAATTGTACATATCCCGAGGCGAGACGTGCTGTTACAGCTCGTACACCTCAAGTTGGAGTTAGCTATGCAACTGTCGCCGCAAAAGTCACCAGAACGATTAGTACACAAACAGATGCTCTCTCACTACCGATTGTTAAATTACCCCCTACATCTGTACAGAAGCCAAAATCGACATCCACATCGACACTTCGTAGAAAAGCTCCGATGGCTAAATCTAAAGCCGTAAAGGCTTTAAAACTAAAATCAGCAAAAGAGGGCATTATTAGGCCCTCCATATCCACCCGTAAAGCCTTAAACCTGGAGGCTGACGCCGTATATCTACATCCCTCGGACGAAGATCTGTCTCTCGAGGAGATGTCAGATGACATGCCTTCCAGCTCCGGGAAAGGAGCTTTTCAAATTCAACAATAACTTCCTTTGTTTCTTGGAACTGCCATGGTTTGCGCTCTCATCATGATGACATCAAGTCTATAATTTCAGTTTACAACCCCGCATGTGTTGCACTTCAGGAAACATTCCTGAAGTCCAGCAATAATTTTTCCATGCGTGGGTTTAAAAGCTTTAGAAAAGACTGTGGTGACGATGGTGCAGTGTCTGGAGGTGTTTGCATATTAACATCCAACAACTATCCCAGCACTGCCCAACATTTAAATACTGCACTACAGGCTGTAGCTGTGCGAATTCACACATCATGCTTGTTGACAGTCTGTAGTTTGTATTTGCCACCACACGATGTCATCCGCCAAGAGGAACTCGATGCATTAATTGATCAGCTGCCAACACCATTTCTGTTGTTAGGTGACTTTAACGGCCATAGTTCTTTGTGGGGAAGTGATGATACTAATTCTCGCGGTCGGCAGATGGAGCGGTTTATTTCAGATAATAGTCTCTGTCTGCTTAATACCGACGAGAAGACATATTTCCATGTACCCACAAGAACGTTTCATTCTCTCGATCTAGCCATCTGTTCTCCATCTCTTCTGCCATTGTTAAATTTAAATGTAGGAAATGATCTGCATAATAGCGATCATTTTCCTCTCGTCATCTCCCAGACTGGAGGTAGTAGTGTAAGACAACGCTTACCTACTTACGTGTACAGTCGGGCAGATTGGACGTTATTTACACAATTGGCAGTTGTTGATAATGAAATGGTTATGATCGATGATATTGATAATGCCGTATTTAAAGTCACTGAAACAATTATAAATGCAGCTGATGCATCAATACCTAAGTGTTCCTCTATACCACACCGGCGTTGCAAACCTTGGTGGAATGATGAATGTCAAAACACCTATAAGAAACAGAGGAAGTTATGGGGGCTATTCAGAAGATACCCCACAACGGAGAATCTTATCGCCTATAAGAGAGCAAAAGCATTAGCTCGCAGAGCTCGTCGTCGAAGTCAGAAGGAATCATGGTCCCGCTATGTATCATCAATAACTTCTTCCACATCCAGTAAACAGTTGTGGAGAAGAGTGAAAGCAGCCAATGGAATATATAGAGAATTTTCAATTCCTATTTTGAAATCCGGAGCTGCCATATACTCTTCTCCTAAGGACATTGCTAACGTCCTTGGTGAAACCTTTGCTAGCGTCTCAAGCAACGACTCTTATAGTCCTTCGTTCTTAAGGACAAAGAGTCGTGCTGAGCGAACACCAATTCGTTTCAACCATGGACAAGCTTTGCCTTACAACTGTGAATTTCGGATGTTGGAATTGAAGAGAGCATTACAGCAGGCCCATGATACTAGCCCAGGACCAGATGGAATCAGCTATCAAATGCTTCGCCATTTAAGTCCAGATTCCCTGTTGAACTTGCTGTTTTTGTTTAATAGGATCTGGACTGAATATCAATTTCCATCACTTTGGAGCGAAGCAATAGTGATTCCGATCCTTAAGGCTAATAAGGATCCTTCTGCTCCTTCAAGTTATCGACCAATTGCTCTGACGAGTTGCTTGTGTAAGACTCTCGAACGTATGGTCAATGCCCGCCTCATCTATGTCTTAGAAATAAATAAATATATCCATATCAATCAGAGTGGCTTCCGTAAAGGAAGGTCCACTCTTGATAATATTACATACCTGGAAACGCAGATCCGCAATGCCTTTGTGCGGAGAAATCATCTCGTTTCCATTTTCTTCGACATAGAGAAGGCTTATGACCGTACGTGGCGTTATGGAATTCTCCGTAGGATGTATGATTTTGGCTTTAGGGGTAATTTGCCAATATTTATAGAAAATTTTTTGTGCTCCCGTGGTTTTAAAGTTCGTATTGGTTCAGTTATGTCCAATACTTTTATTCAAGCCGAGGGTGTACCCCAAGGCTCTATTTTAAGTGTCACACTTTTTAACTTGTACATAAGTTGCATCCTTCATCAAATTTCACCTCCTGTATATGGCACGCTTTATGTTGATGACCTGCAAATTTCATGTGAGGGTTCTAACATGCGTTTAATTGAGAGACAACTACAAACAACTGTCAACAAACTTGCTGCATGGTGTGCTGAGAATGGCCACACATTATCTCCTAGTAAGAGTAATTGTATCCATTTTTGCAAGAAGACCAGCCTACATAATGATCCTACAATCTGCATAAATAATACACCTATCCCTGTTGTCAACGAGATAAAATTTCTGGGAATAACTTTTGACCGGAAGTTAAATTTTCTTCCGCATGTTCTTCATTTGCGGAAGAAGTGCGAGCGATCGCTTAATATCCTCAAGGTGCTTTCTAATACATCTTGGGGTGCTGATCGCACGGCACTGCTTCGTGTCTACCAATCATTAATTTTATCTCGTATTGACTATGGGTGTGCTGTGTATGGATCTGCTAGGTCTTCCGTTCTACGCAGATTGGATACAATACATCACTCTGCTTTGAGAATATGCTCAGGCGCATTCCGCACATCACCCGTCCAGAGTCTATATGCGATTTGCGAACAACTGCCTTTAGACCTGAGACGAATGCAGCTGTCTCTCAATTATTATGCAAAAATTATGGCTGACCCTCATCATCCATTAAGATCCATGACTGCTACTCCTGCATTAATAAGGCTGTATGACGCACGCTCATACAGCATTCCACCTTTTCTCACTCGGACAAAGTCCAACTTATTATATTCAGACCTATGTGATATCCGTTTTGATAAAACGGACCTTCTTCTACACCCACCTTGGTACGATCCACAGATTAAAATCATCAATCCTTTTGCTCGTCTTAGAAAATCAGACACAGCAACTACTGTTTTCCAGCAGCTATATGCCTCACATCGCTGTCAGTATACCACGTATACACCAGTTTTCACTGATGGTTCAAAATCTACAGGACATGTTGGTTGTGCTGTAGTTATTGAGAACAAAACATTTAGCTACAGCCTCCATCCATCCTGTTCCATCTTCTCTGCTGAAGCAAGTGCTATTTACCAAGCTCTTCAGCAGATGAATACATGTGATAGCTCTAAATACTGTGTTTATACTGACAGTTTGAGTGTGTTGGAAGCTTTGCGGAACAGTAGTTTTGACTGTCATCCTGTTGTGTCTAGAATTTTCCGAGCATTAGATTCCCTTGCTGGCAAGGGATATGAAATAATTTTCTGCTGGATCCCAAGTCATGTAGGTCTCGATGGCAATGAGAGGGCTGATGCAGCTGCTAAATCTGCATCTGGCCCGTGTCTTCCATCAGTTCCTTTGTCTGACGTGAGAAAAAATGTTAAAATATTAATCCATTCTCTTTGGCAGGAGTCATGGAACATGCAGGTCAGTAATAAATTGCGTGCCATATTTCCATACATCACCTCATTAACAGTTTTACCGATACGAAGTGCTGATGTAAGATTAACCCGCCTTCGTATCGGACACACACGTTTCACACATAGACATTTGTTTCTAAGCGAATTAAATCCTTGGTGTGAAACGTGTGATGAACTCATTCACTGTTTATCATATTTTAATTTCATGCAAATATTTTAACCAATATCGTTTACTCTTTTTTAAATGTGATATCTTAAACTTATTTGATTTGCTGGGGGAGCCACCCCACGGGAACCTATTTGCCTTTTTGAGGGCAATAGGTTTTTTATATTATATTTAATTTACAATTTTAAATTTTAAATGTATATATAATTTTGTTTTACAATTTATATTTTATAATTGGATTTTAATATGATATATATACACTAATTTTTGTTTTTTATAATTTTAATGTTGTTTGGGTTTCCAAAAAAAGTAAATAATTAAATAAATAAAATAAAATAACAATAAATTAAAAAAAAATTAAATATCTTCTTCAAAACTTATTTCTTGGCGCAGCATGTCCGATTTTGGACCTTGCGCCATAAAACCCAACCAACCAACCAACCAACCTAGTAAGACCAAGAAAACCACCAAAAAAGACTCCGCAGCTGACGCAAAAACCAAAGAAGTTCTCAACTCTGCCACCAACATTCCGACACAACAAAATACTCCTCCTATGGAATCATCATCCCAAGAAGAAAACCACGAAAACCCTAACAAGTCGATTCTTGCCACTCCGTCAAGAAAAATTCCACCCATAGTCATCAGAGACAATAAATTTTCCTGGAAAACGCTCGACAAACTATTTCAAGATGCTAAATTCACTGGATATACAGCTAAATCTTCGATCTATGAACTTAAAATTAAATTCTCAGATGCCGAAACTCATCGTGCTGCACTACAAATCTTAGACAACATTGGCGCTGGGTACCATACTTATCTCCTCCCGGAAGAAAAACCACTTAAAGTGGTCATCCGAGACCTCCCTCATGACACAGAATTAGCAGACATCACTGACAGCCTCATCGAAGATGGATTTACTGTCAGCTCTATCACACAAATGACCCGCAGACGAAATGGCGAGACTCAAAAACTCCCATTATTTCTCATAACCATGCCAAAAACCAACAGAGCCAAAGAAATATACCAAATACAGTATATTGGTAGAGTAAAAGTCAGAATCGAAGAATATAGAAATAGAGGAGGCCCTACGCAATGCCATAGGTACCAGAAATTACATCACTCACAAAGCCTCTGCAAACATGAGCCAAAATGCGTCAAATGTGGAGATAATCATATGTCATACCTCTGCCAGAAGAGCAAGGAACTACCTGCAAAATGCGCAAATTGTCAGGGTGACCACCCCGCCAATTTCCGCGGATGTAAAACATTTCTAGATGCCACCAAAACAAAAGATCAAGTCAACCCTACCATTCGTATCGCTAAAGGAGTGGTTATAGAAAATAAATCATATGCCCAAGCAGCAAGTTCAAATACCATTCAGGAAGCGAAAAGCATTTTAGATCAACTGAAGCTCATCGTAAATTATATTCAAAAATCTGGTATTGTGGAAGCAATTAACCAACAAAATAGCCAAAACTCACACATTAATAATGTCTAACTCCACCAATAAAATTGAACTAATTCAAATATGCAACTGGAATGCGAATGGTCTCGTCAATAATTTTGAAGAACTCAAAGACTTTCTCATTAATAACGATATCGACATCTGCGCTGTCACGGAAACTCACTCAAATGGCAGTCGCTCGTATAACATCAGTAACTATGCTACTTACTCTACCAATAGACTGCACTACAGAGGAGGTGGAGTGATCTTATATATTAAAAGAGCAATTCCTTCAACCTTTTACAGTAGTAAGAATGACGAGGGGTATGAAGAAATTTCAGTTATCACAGAGCTCAATAAAGGCCACAACATCAAATTCACTGCTATCTACAACCCCCGGACAGATCACTCACTAAACAAGACATCCAGCATCTCTTCCCAGGAAACCACACTACCATTGCCTTAGGCGATTTCAACAGTAAACACAGACACTGGGGCTGCAGAGCTACCAATAGAAATGGAAAACAACTAGCAGATATCATAGATAACACTAACATCAAAATCATCTCTCCAATGGAACCTACATATTATCCGGTCTTTCAAGCCCAAATCCCTGACATCCTAGACATTATTCTAACCAACTCTAACTACAATATTGCATCTGATGTCTACAATGAGCTCAGTTCTGATCATTTACCAGTAATTTCCACCATCAATGTCTGCAAAAACAATACTCCCATGACCATTAAAAGAACTAACTGGAATCTCTTTCACAACATACTTCAAACAAGAAAACTAACTCCCCCCAACATCAAAAATACCACTGATATAGAAATGGCCATACAATCTCTAAATCTTACCCTTACTAATGCATTTAATGAAGCAACAGAAGAAGTCAAGTACATCAATAACTTCCATAAAATACCTCCTGAAATTAGAGAAATCATTAAAACAAGAAATCGAATTAGGAAAAAATATAGAAAAACCTTAAACCCAATTTACAAAACTGCTATTAATAATCTCAACCGACACATCAGAGACAAGTGTAAACTTCATAAAACTAAACAGTGGGAAGAAAGAATTAAAACCCTTGATGTCGAAGATAACTCCATCTGGAAATTCGCCAAAAATCTTAAAAACAGGACTCCAACCTGTAAACCTCTGCATGGAGAAAGGGGTCTGGTTTACACTGACCAAGAAAAATCTGAAGCTTTTGCGGATAGCATGGAAAGGCAATTTAAACTAAATATATCTAACACTGATGATGAACTCGAACATAGCATCAACAATATCTACAAAAGGATTAACAGCAATAACGTCACTGCGCCGGGTATCGAACCAACTACCATAGAAGAGATTCGCACTATTATAAAACATCTTAATATTAGAAAATCCCCTGGTGAAGACAAAATCACAAATAAAATGATCAAATCCTCTTCAGATAATATTATCTCCCAGCTCCACATCATCATCAACTCCTGCTTAAAATACAATTACTTCCCCCATATCTGGAAAGAAGCTCTTATTCTCATGATTCCCAAACCTAACAAAGATCTGGTGATGCCTTGCAACTATCGTCCAATAAGTCTTCTCTCATCATTAGGAAAAATTTACGAAAAAATTATCTACAATAGGCTGCAAATCTACATGAATAAACTGCCCAACGAGCAATTTGGCTTTCGGAAAGGACTCTGTACAACCAAACAACTCTTACGAATCGTCGAATTTATCAGCAGAGGACTTAGAAATAAAGAAAAATCTGCCTTTGTTATGTTGGATGTCTCAAAAGCATTCGACAAACTCTGGCATGAAGGTTTAATTTACAAAATCAACAATCTTCAATTCAACGACAATATCATCCTATTAATCAAAAACTATCTCAAAAATAGATCCTTCAACATCAAAAATAATAAAAGTATTTCTTCTACCAGATACATTGAAGCGGGGGTCCCGCAAGGCAGCATACTTGGCCCAATTCTCTACCTGTTTTACACAGTGGACTTTCCAGTTAACAGACTTGACTACAACAGTATTACTGCCTACTATGCAGATGATACCGGAATCATTACAAAATCAAAATCAATTGAACTTGCTATCCGCAAACTTCAGAATAAAATTAATGAAGTAGAAGACTGGTGCTCCACATGGAAAATTGAAATAAATACCAACAAATCTAATCTCCTGATCATCAAAAAACCTAAAGCCAGAAATGATAGAAAATCGGATCTCATGTTCGGCAACAAAATTCCCATAGTTAAAAACGCAAAATATTTAGGCCTCACCATTAATCAACATTTAAATTGGAAACCACACATCAAGAATGTCATTAATAAAGCTACTGGAATGTTAAGAAATTTAAGGCCAATAATGGGCTACTACAGCAAAACTAACACAAAAATGAAAAAATTGCTCTATACTTCAATGATCCTCCCAATTCTAACCTATGCCTCCCCTGCTTGGTGTACAATTAATAAAACTACCATGAAGTTACTCAACACCTTTCAAAACAAAACTTTAAGAAATATGCTTGGAGCCCCTAGGTATATTAAAAATTCCGCCATCAGAAGAGACCTCAAAATGGACACGATAGAGCAATACATTGCGAAACGTAACATCAGATTCTTCAACAAAGCTGAAAATTGCTCAGCAGTTGGTTTCAACGAAATTTTCAACTGCACAAATACAAGAGATGATGTTAAATTAAGGCCAATTGCAGCCCACTATCTCAGTGATGCTATTTTGTCTAGTCTAGCAAAAGCCAATCCTACCTAAATTACTCTGTAAATACTTTGTAAATACCTTATTCCAATTTTTTCAAACTCTTATACTCTTCATATGTATATATTTCTGTATTTTATTCATGTTTCACTTATTTGTTAGTGTTAGTGTATTTTTCATATTTAACCCAGATACTTTAACCCAGATTCAATTTATATCTCTCTTGTTTCACTTTTTTGTTAGTGATTGTGTACTTTTCATATTTAACCCAGATACTTTAACCCAGATTCAATTTTTATCTCTCTTGTTATTCCCATTTATTTCATGATTAGCAAATTCTACAACTTTGCCCCTGTAACGTTGTTTTTATTTGCAAAAAATTATTATTTTTTCGAGCTCTCTTTTCTGACTGCCAGACCAACTCAAACGGCCAATCAGAGATCGTCCGCTTTCCCCGGACCCCTTCTCCCTCTTCTCTTACCATCCTGACTCCTCCCACTCGCCACTTTTCCTCTATTTTCATGTCTTATTACTACAGGGATCTTTTTTTCGAGGTGTTATGCTTTTTCTCAGGAAGGTCTTCTTTTCCGTCTCTCCTTTAATGTGAATACTCCTTCGGGTGCCGCATTTTAGGATTCTTTCCTACTGTCATACGACTACTCACACCTAGCTAACTGAGTTCTGGGTCCCTGAGGACAATTTCTGGTAATTTTAGTTCCATTTACAACAGACCAGTAGCTCACACTCTGTCTCAGAGTCCCTGGGCGCTCTAATTCGCTCTTTGTTCTCCCCTGGCTAGGGGAGACTCTCTCTTATCCCTTCCTTTGATATCTCGATCTGATTATGGAATCTACTTTACCCACTGGACAGGACGCCTTTAGGGCTACGCAAAAAATTATGCTGGAACGACTGTTTGCCAGGCTAGATGAAGTCTGCAACATGTTGAATGATATCACAAACTCAAATGAATTTACCTCCGAAGACAAAGAAATTGTTCGAGGAAAGCTCTGCACTTTTGCAAAGCATATCACTAAAGAAGCCACTACTACAGCTAAAGAAGTGATGCTAGATGATCCCTCCACAGAGGATAATTCCATAGAAATGACGGAAGTCATTAACCAGGAAATACCGACGCAAAATAAATTTGATGTTCTCAACACGGAAGATAACCAAGGAAATAACCAAAACAAAAACCGAGTTAAGAGAACTCGAAAAATAAATGAACACCAACAGCCACCCAATAAAACAAAGAAAACTCTTATAGAAGACTCTGCTGCTGATGCGAAAAATAAAAAACTACAACATACGATTGCTGACGAAGAAGCGAAGCAGGATATCCCGTCCACTAGCGAGCACTCCCAAGGAGAAAACCATGAAAATGAAAATCCCTCCATAATGGCTAAGGCTTCGAGGAAAATACCACCAATTGTCATCAGAGACAAAAAATTCTCCTGGAAGACCCTTGATAAACACTTTCAAGACGCAAAACTTACTGGATATACGGCAAAATCATCCTCCTACGAGTTGAAAATTAAATTCTCAGATGCCGAATCCCATAGAGCGGCCATCAAAATTCTTGAAAAAATAGAGGCGGGTTATCATACCTACCTTCTACCAGAAGATAAACCACTTAAAGTGGTTATACGTGACCTTCCGCACGATACGGAAATAGCCGACATATCCGATTGCCTAATTGAAGAAGGTTTTACTGTAAGCTCCATTGTCCAGATGACTCGCCGTAGAAACGGAGAAACCCAGAAACTTCCGCTCTTTCTTATCTCTATGCCTAAAACAAATAGAGCTAAAGAAATTTATCAGTTACAATATATAGGCAGATGTAGAGTACGCATTGAAGAATATAAAAACCGAGGAGGCCCTACGCAATGCCATAGGTGCCAGTATTTACACCACTCTCAAAGACTCTGTAAGCACGAACCGCGTTGCGTTAAGTGCGGAGAAAACCATTTTACACACCTATGCACTAAAAGTAAAGATCTCCCAGCTAAATGTGCGAACTGTCAAGGGGACCACCCTGCGAACTTTAGAGGATGCAAGACCTTCATAGAAGCAACGAAAACTAAAACCAAAGATAACACCACTATTCGCATCACTAAAGGAGTAGTTGTGGAAAATAAAACTTACGCACAGGCTGCCAGCAACAACACCATTCAAGAGGCAAAGAACATACTAGATCAACTAAAACTCATAGTTAATTATATCCAAAAATCTGGAGTTATGCAAGCCATAAACCAGCAACAAATAAATAGTCAAAACCAACATTCAAATAATGAGTAATAATTCCATATCACTTGAACTACTGCAAATTGGAAATTGGAACGCCAACAACCTTGCCAACAAATTCGAGGAGTTTAAAAACTTTATCACAAGTAAAGACCTGGACATCTGTGCTGTCACAGAAACCCACTCTAATGGCAGTAGAAATTATAACATAAATAATTACAAAGCTTATGTCACTAACAGATTACACTATAGGGGAGGTGGGGTGATTCTTTATGTTAAAAGAGCTATTCCATCAACCCTATACAGCAATAAAAATGATGAAGGCTATGAGGAAGTCTCTGTGATAACTGAACTCAATGCTGGCACTAACATCAAATTCTCGGCAGTCTACAACCCGCCACATAGAAAATTAACACAGAAAGACATCGAACATCTATTTTCTGGAAAATACAAGACCATCTCTTTAGGAGATTACAACTGTAAAAACAGACACTGGGGTTGCAGAGCAACAAACAACAATGGCAAGCAACTGAGTGAAATTATCAATAACAATCAACTTAAAGTCTTCTCCCCTATGGAACCGACCTACTACCCAACTTTTCAAGCACAAATCCCTGATATCCTGGACATCATCTTAACTAACACCAATTTCCACATTGCTTCTGATGTATGCAACGACCTGAGCTCAGATCATCTCCCAACAATATCAACCGTCAACATTAACAAAATTACTACTCCCACCACCACCAATAGAACAAACTGGAACCTCTTCCATAATATCTTACTCACTAGAAACTGGACTGCTCCTGCCATTAATAACACCATAGACATTGATATCTCTATTCAATCACTAAACACAGAATTATCCACAGCTCTAAAAGAAGCCACTGAGGAGGTTAAATACATACATAATTATCACAAGATTCCTCAAGAAACAAGAGAACTAATTAAAACCAGAAATCGCATCAGGAAAAAATACAGGAAAACGCTCAACCCTATCTACAAAACTGCAATTAACAATCTCAATAGACTTATTAAAGAAAAATGCTCCACTCACAAGAACCAACAATGGGAAGCAATGATTAAATCACTGAATACCGAAGACAACTCCGTCTGGAAAATTGCCCGGAACATGAAGCACAGGACTCAAACCTGCAAACCTCTGGTAGGTGAAAGGGGGTTAGTCTATACTGATTTTGAAAAGGCAGAGGCCTTTGCGAACAGTATGGAGGACCAGTTTAAATTAAACAACATAGAAACAGATAAAAATTTTGAAGACATTATTAATAATACCTACAGGGGAATTAATAGAAATAACTTAGAAGACTCGGGACTCGAACCCACCACCTCTGAAGAAATTTGTGCTATCATTAAACGTTTGAACATCAAAAAATCACCTGGCAAGGACTGTATTACAAACAAAATGATTAAATCCTTTCCGGACAATATCATCTATCAACTTTCACTTATTTTCAACTCATGCCTTCATCTCAGCTACTTCCCGCAAACTTGGAAAGAAGCCATAATTATCATGATCCCCAAACCACATAAAGACCTCACCATACCAAACAATTATCGCCCTATCAGTCTCCTCTCATCTCTGGGAAAACTATTCGAAAAGATCATTTATAATCGTCTTCAAATTTATATGAACCAGCTACCAAATGAGCAGTATGGCTTCCGCAGGGAACTCAGTACCACTAAACAACTCCTCAGAATCATCGAATTCATCAGCAGAGGGTTAAAGAACAAAGAAAATTCTGCTTTTGTGATGCTTGACGTCGCAAAAGCATTTGATAGATTATGGCATGAAGGTCTCATTTATAAGATCAAAAATCTTAACTTCAACGCTCACATGATACTACTCATTAAAAATTACCTTCAAAATAGATCATTCTACATAAGAAACAATAAATGTCTTTCCTCACAGAGAAATATCAAGGCCGGAGTTCCACAGGGCAGTATACTTGGACCGATCCTCTACCTATTTTATACGGTTGATTTTCCTGTCAACAGAATGGATCACAATAGTATCACAGCATATTATGCTGATGATACTGGCATAATAGTTAAATCAAGATCAATTGAACATGCTATCTGCAAACTCCAAGAAAAATTAAATATAGTAGAAGATTGGTGTTCCAAATGGAAAATTAAAATTAATACAAGCAAATCTAATCTTATCATCATTAAAAGACCATATACTAGAAGCAATAGAACATCTGATCTGTTAATGTACAGTGAAAAAATCCCCACAGTCATCAATGCAAATTATCTGGGCCTTACTATTAATCAACACCTCAATTGGAAACCTCATGTTATAAATATCATCAACAAAGCTAAAGGAATTTTATTTAAACTTAGACCCATTATGGGCTATTACAGCAAAACGAATGTAAAAATGAAAAAACTCCTATATACTACCATGATACTCCCCATCCTCACTTATGCCTCACCTGCCTGGTGTACAATTGATAAATCAACGATGCTATTACTCAATAGATTTCAAAACAAAACTCTTCGAAATATTCTTGGAGCCCCTAGATATCTAAAGAACTCTGCCATTAGAAAATATTTAAAATTGGATACTTTTGAACAATACTTTGCGAAGAGAAACATTAACTTTTACAACAAAGCCGAGAACTGCTCAGAAGCAAATTTTAATGAGCTATTTAATTGCATAAACTCTTCTGACGATATTAAACTACGACCCATTGCAGCGCATTATCTTAGCGATGCCACAATGTCTAGCCTGTCAACAGTAGTTCCATAATTCTGTACTCTTGTATATATTTTATTCTTGCATATTTTATTCCTGTAAATATTTTATTCTTGTAAATATTTTAACCTAGATTCATTTCTTTTCTGTACATATTGCATTTACTTATATTCAGTGCTTACTTATATATTCGGAATTTATTACTAATTTCAATTATTTGGATTAGCTTTTGCTACTTTTGTTATTCACATTTTTCTGATAAAAAAGATTGAGATTTTCTCAATTGCCCCTGGAAAGTTGTTTTTATTTAAAAATAATTTTTCAGAATTCGCACTCTCTTTTTCGACCACCGGCTCAACTGACGCCGACCAATCAGAGACCGTCCGCCTTCCCCGGACCCCTTCCTCCTCTCTCTACTCATCATTTCTGTCATTTCTGACTTTCTGGCTCTAGCAGCCGTGAGGGAAGGACTTGAAAGCTTAAGCTCTCGAAGTGTGCTAAGTTAAGCTATACGGAGACGCCAACGGCAGTTAAGCCTTGTAGCGGAGAAGTGTGTATTTAGTGAAATACTGCGGATAAAATCAAATAATTCTTACCCATCACCGGGAAAAAAAAGCACTTTTAAGTGCTACAAAGGACTATTTTACTTGGACTTTAACTGGACTAGACACTGGACATGGACATGGCAATGGATACGGAAAAACCCAAAACTAAGATGGATAAACACACTCAAGAACGAATAGAAATTTTGGAAGCCAACATAGAGTGTCTCACAGCCCAGATAGTGAAAATAAGTGGACAACGCCTATGCACCGAGGAAGTACATCCAAAACAACATGTACTCGATGATCTTGAACGCCAACGGACATACTACAGAGAAACTTTACAGACAGCTAGAAAAGGTAACTATACTGATTCTGTTCTGGCCCCCCCTACATTAATAGCAACTAAAAAAGAAAATTTAAACTCAAAAACTAATGATAACATTAAACCAGCTAATGTTGCTGGAGCGAATAGGAAAAGAGCGAATGAGCATGGGACGGATTTCATCCTCCCCAAAAAAACCGCGAAGGCTACGCTCGTGCAGGCCACATCGGCCCCCGTAGTCACTAAAAATATATTCGCTGGGCTAAGCAACGAACAAGGCCTAGCAGATCAGATGGACGACAGTCCTTCAGTACAAGCCCCTCCCCCAGAAAAAATTGCACCAATTATAGCAAGATATGGTGATAACCACATCCAGTTCATAGATAACATCAAAAATCAAATAAAATTTCCATTCGAAGTGAAAACTTCAGGAGAAAACTTAAAAATCTTTGTAAAAAGTGCTGAAGAGCACAGAGAAATGACCAAACTATTCGACTTAAAAAAAATAGAATATATTCTCCTACGCAATAGGAATGAAAAGCCCAAGAAGTATGTTATTAGAGGTCTCCCTCTTAACACCCCTACGGAGAGCATACACAAGGAACTCACCGATAAAGGCTTCCAAATAAAAAATGTCAATAGAATGACCAATCTTAAAAACGGTACCCCAATGCCCCTTTTCTTGTGCTCCCTGTTTGCGTCGAAAGACGCCCCAAACATCTTTGAGATAGATAGTCTGTGTCACATTTCAGGCATTAACATCGAAAATTATAGGGGACCTAAGACAGTTATGCAGTGCTATAACTGTCAAAGGTTCCACCACAACGCTGAAATGTGCCGCATGACACCACGTTGTGTTAAATGTGCTGAAAGGCACAACACAAGGGACTGCCCTGAAAAAATCTAACAACCCCCAAATGTACCAACTGCCAGGGCAATCACCCTGCTAGCTACAAAGGGTGCCCGAAATATCCAAAACCCAAACCCAGAATTACAAAAAATCAAATAAATACTCAGGCAAATTATGTTAGAGAGAACTTCTCCTACGCTAACGCAGTGAATCCACCAGCAGCCCAAGCCCCGCCCACTATTACTGCACCTCAGCAGAGATCATCCAACAACTCTGAATTTTCAGAATTAAGTGAAATTATGAAGGAAATTAGAGAATTGTTTGGTGGAAATAACATCAAAATTCTATTAAAAGAATTGAAAGCTTGTACAACAAAAACAGAAAAATTCTTCGCCATAGCGGAGTTCTTCCAGGAACCCCAAAAAATTAATATGTCTGTCACAAAATCTGATCTGCTAGTTTGCTCTTGGAACGCTTGCGGGTTGAGAAACAGGGTAGATGAGTTTCGTCTTTTTGTCGATGAGCACTCCCCAGACATCATACTAGTGCAAGAAACAATGCTTACCCCCCAATTAAAATTAAACTGTCAAATTACCTAGTTTATAGGAACGATAGAAAATTCAGCAGCAATAGGCCTAGTGGAGGTACCTGCATCTATGTAAAAAGCTCTATTCCACACCACCACGTAGCTACACCCACTCTACAAACAATTGAAGCGACCATAGTCACCTTGACTATACCTTCACTCCCACATATTACCATATGCTCAACTTACATCAAACCAAGACCAAAATATAACTACATCAACATGGACCTAGAAATATTGCTAGCAATAAACTACAACATTCTAATATGTGGAGACCTCAACGCTAAACACAGGGCATGGAACTGCCACGCAAACAACAAAACAGGAAACATAATTAGATCTTTTGCTCTTAAAGCCGATCTAACCATCCATGCCCCACCAACACCCACTCATTTTGGCCAGATAAATGGCACCTTTATCGATATCGCAATCAAGAGGGGAATACAATACCCATTTAAAATTAATGCCCTCACAGAACTCAGCTCAGATCATAACCCAATCATGGTTGGTTGGTTGGTTGGTTGGTTGGTTGGGTTTTATGGCGCAAGGTCCAAATGAGGACAAGCTGCGCCAGAAATTTTTTTTTTGTATAATATTTTTTTTTATTTTTTATTATTTTAAACCAATCAACTTTTAAAATTTCTTTAAAAATATAAGAAATATTTATAAACTTATTAACATAAAAAATAGACAAACACCCAACATATAAATGATTAAATTATATCTAAAACATATAAGATAAAAAAAACCTAAGCTAAATCTGTAAAATGTTTTATGTATATAATTAAAAATCTTTAATTTAAAATTATATATAATCTATAAAACCAATGTTTCTTAAAAAAGCAAAAATATTTTGATGCGGTGGTTCGCCCAGCAAATCCCGCATCGTTAAAAGATCAGTTTTAAAAAATTTAAAACGATGTTGGTTAAAATCAGAACATGAAATTAAAATATGAAACACAGTGTATGGTTCGTCACACGTTTCACACCAAGGTTTTAATTCATTTAAGAATAGATGCTTATGAGTGAAACGTGTGTGTCCAATACGAAGGCGGGTTAATTTAACATCCGCACTCCGTAAAGGTAAAACTGAAAATGAAATGAGAGATGGAGTTATGGTATACAATTTGTTGCTGACTTGCATTCTCCATGATTCCTGCCAAAGTTTATGGACAAAACTTTTCACACCTTTTCTCGCGTCACAAAGTGGAACGGAAGGCTGAAGTGGAGTAGATGCAGACTTTGCAGCAGCATCAGCCCTCTCGTTACCATCAAGACCTACATGCCCTGGGATCCAACAAAAAACAATATCATATCCCCTGCACTTTAGAGTGTCTACTATACAAAAAATCTGTGACACAACCGGATGACAAGTAATATTAATACTCTCCACAGCTTCTAAAACACTCATGCTGTCAGTGTAAATACAAAATCTATAGGAATTTTTCGTACCTATATGCTGAAGGGCGCGAAGTATTGCAATTGCTTCAGCAGTGAATATGGAGCAGGACATGCTGAGGCTGTAATTAAGACACATATTGTCAACATAAATACCAATGCCAACATGTCCTGCAGACTTCGATCCATCTGTATATACAGGTATGTATGTATCAAACTGAGAGCGATGAGAGGAATAGAGCTGATGGAAGATAACTGGAGTTGTGTTCGATTTTCTGAACTGTGCAAAGGGATTGATTATTTTAATTTGTGGCTCATACCAGGGGGGTGTAAAGTTCGATCCGTAGAATATATACGAACTTCATGCAGGTCAGACAATAACAGATCGGATTTTATTCTATAGAGAAAAGGTGGTATGCTCCTTGGACGAGCATGGTATAGTCTTTTAAGAGCAGATGTAGGAATCATGGAATGTAATGGATGATAAGGGTCAGACATGATCTTAGCATAATAATTGAGAGACTGCTGCATTCGTCTCAGGTCTAAGGGCAGTTGATGGCAAATTGCATATAGACTCTGGACGGGTGATGTGCGGAATGCGCCCGAACATATTCTCAGAGCATTGTGGTGAACAGTGTCCAATCTGCATAAAACCGAATGTCTAGCTGATCCATAGACGACACATCCGTAGTCGATGCGTGATAAAATTAGTGATTGATATATTCGAAGTAGTGATGTGCGATCTGCACCCCAGGATGTGTTTGAAAGCACCCTGAGGATATTAAGCGATCGCTCACACTTCTTCCGCAGATTTAAAACATGCGGAAGGAAAGTTAATTTTCGATCGAATATTACACCAAGAAATTTCATTTCGCTGACTACGGGAATAATTGTGTTGTCAATCAGAATCTCTGGATCACTATGTATACTAGTTTTCCTGCAGAAGTGGACACATCTACTCTTGCTAGGAGAAATAGAATGGCCATTCTCAGCACACCATGCAGCAAGTTTATTAACAGCTGTTTGTAATTGTCTCTCAATTAAACGCATATTTGACCCCTCACATGATATCTGCAAGTCATCAACATACAATGTACCATGAACAGAAGGTGATAAGTTATGAAGTATGCTACTAAGATGAAGGATAAAAAGGGTGACACTCAAAATACAACCTTGAGGTACACCCTCAACTTGATTAAAATAATCAGAATAAAATGTTCCTATACGAACTTTAAAAATACGGGAGCATAAAAATTTTTTCAGGAATATCGGAAGATTACCCCGAAAGCCAAAATCGTATAACGAACGGAGAATTCCGTATCGCCATGTACGGTCATATGCCTTCTCTATGTCGAAGAAAATGGAAACCAGATGGTTCCTCCGCACAAAGGCGTTGCGGATCTGTGTTTCCAAATAAGTAATGTTATCAAGAGTGGATCTCCCTTTACGGAAGCCACTCTGATTAACAGGTATGCATTTCTTCTTTTCTAGGACATATACGAGACGGGCGTTGACCATACGTTCGAGAGTCTTACATAAGCAACTCGTCAGAGCAATTGGTCGATAATTTGAAGGATCTGAAGGATCCTTACCAGCCTTAAGGATTGGAATCACTATTGCTTCGCTCCAAAGTGATGGAAATGTGTTTTCTGTCCAGATCCTATTGAACAAAATTAATAAATTCGATAGGGAATCTGGACTTAAATGACGAAGCATTTCATAGCTGACTCCATCAGGTCCTGGACTGGTATTATTGGCCTGCTGTAATGCTCTCTTCAATTCCAACATCCGAAATTCACAGTTGTAAGGCAAAGCTTGTCCATGGTTGAAACGAATTGGTGTTCGCTCAGCACGACTCTTTGTCCTTAAGAACGAAGGACTATAAGAGTCGTTGCTTGAGACGCTAGCAAAGGTTTCACCAAGGACGTTAGCGATGTCCTTAGGAGAAGAGTATATGGCAGCTCCGGATTTCAAAATAGGAATTGAATATTCTCTATAGATTCCATTGGCTGCTTTCACTCTTCTCCACAACTGTTTACTGGATGTGGAAGAAGTAATTGAGGATACATAGCGAGACCAGGATGCCTTCTGGCTTCGACGACGAGCTCTGCGAGCTAATGCTTTTGCTCTCTTAAAGGCGATAAGATTCTCCGTTGTGGGGTATCTTCTAAATAACCCCCATGACTTCCTCTGTTTCTTATAGGTTTTTTGACATTCATCATTCCACCAAGGTTTGCAACGCCTGTGTGGTATAGAGGAACTCTTAGGTATTGATGCGTCAGCTGCATTAATAATTGTTTCGGTGACTTTATATACGGCTTCATCAATATTTTCGATCATAACCATTTCGTTTTCAATAACTGCCAATTGTATAAATAACGTCCAATCTGCCCGACTGTACACGTAAGTAGGTAGACGTTGTTCTACACTACTACCTCCAGTCTGGGAGATGACGAGAGGAAAATGATCGCTGTTGTGCAGATCATTTCCTACAATTAAATTTAACAATGGCAGAAGAGATGGTGAACAAATGGCCAGATCGAGAGAATGAAATGTTCTTGTGGGTACATGGAAATAAGTCTTCTCGTCGGTATTAAGCAGACAGAGACTGTTGTCTGAAATAAACCGCTCTATCTGCCGACCGCGAGAATTAGTGTCATCACTTCCCCACAAAGAACTATGGCCGTTAAAGTCACCTAACAGTAGAAATGGTGTTGGCAGCTGATCTATTAATGCATCGAGTTCCTCTTGGCGGATGACATCGTGTGGTGGCAAATACAAACTACAGACTGTCAACAAGCATGTTGTGTGAATTCGCACAGCTACAGCCTGTAGTGTAGTATTTAAATGCTGGGCAGTGCTGGGATAGTTGTTAGATGTTAGTATGCAAACACCTCCACACACTGCACCATCGTCACCACAGTCTTTTCTAAAGCTTTTAAACCCACGCATGGAAAAGTTATTGCTGGACTTCAGGAATGTTTCCTGAAGTGCAACACATGCGGGGTTGTAGGCTGAAATTATAGATTTGATGTCATCATGATGTGAACGCAAACCATGGCAGTTCCAAGAAACAAAGGAAGTTATTTTTTAATTTGAAAAGCTCCTTTCCCGGAGCTGGAAAGCGTGTCATCTGACATCTCCTCGAGCGAAAGATCTTCGTCCGAGGGATGCAAGGAAACAGCGTCAGCCTCCAGGGACAATGCTTTACGGGTGGAAATGGAGGGTCTTTGTGAGCCCTCCTTAGAAGATTTTAATTTTAAAGCCTTCATGGCTTTTGATTTAGCATTAGGAGCTCTTCTGTTCGTTGATGGTCGTGATTTTGGCTTTATTTCTGATTTTGTGGGTAATTTTTGTAATGGAAGTGCGTAGTAGTCAGTTTGTGTGCTACAGGAGACGGTTATTTTCTTAGCAGCTGCTGCATAACTAACACCTTGTTGAGGAGTTCGAGATTGAACTTGGCGTCTCGCCTCAGGATACGAACATTTGTTTTTAACTTTAGTGGTTGTGATCTCTTTTTCCAAAAGCCAAGTTGGACAAATTCGAGAATAGGAGGGATGGTCACCTTTGCAGTTGACACACCTCTCCTTTGCAGTGCAGTTAGTGCTTTCATGACCGACTTCTGCGCAGCGTGCGCAGGTCAGTTTGCCTCTGCATGCAGTCTTCGAATGTCCAAAACGTTGGCAATGGAAACAACGGAGGGGATTAGGAATATATGGCCGTACGGGTAAGTTCATATAAGCCGCTTTTATTGATTGCGGAAGGTCTGGTGTTGCGAACGTCAGAATGAGGTGCTTTGTAGGTAAAAGCTTTCCATCACGTCTGACGGTTATACGCTTAACAGCACAGACCTTTTGATCCTTTAGATTTTCAAGGATCTCCTCCGTCGGCGTATTCAACAGATCCCCAGCGGAGATCACTCCAGAAGAAAAATTCAAATATCCGTGAGGGGTGACTGCCACCTCAAGGTGTGCAAGCATGCGCATCTTAATAATTGCAGCTGCTTGGGTGCTTGACGCAACCTCCACCATTAAGTCTCCTGAACGCAATTTCCTTATACTTTTCACTTCCCCTATGACTCCCGATATTCCTTTATGTATAAGGAAAGGAGATACTTTTTCAAAATTATCCTCCTTCCTTTTAATAATAAAAAATTTTGCACAAATTTCTGACATTAGTTGCTCCCGTGGGAGAAAAGAAAAGTTAATATTCTCCATTATAATGAAAATAAAATTTCGGGACCTGACCGCACCACCCACCACCGAGTCCAACAAGGGGATGCAGACCAGCTGCACCAGTGCTAGCCAGGTCCTATACGCTCACAGTACATCCCTGAAGTGGCCTCCACCCTTAACGAGTCACCCAGTAGATGTACCGATCGCTTGATCCATAAAGCCGATTGATGTGCTGAGGACCACAACACACCTCCCGTTTACCTGAAGCAGAGGCCAAAGCAATGTGTTGGTCTCTGGAGGCCTCAATTACCAGGATCCTCCTTTCCAGGGACACGGGTCTCCACGCACGGCAAACACGTGGGTGATTTAGTCCCCAAGAGTAGCTAATAGCAACAGAGCGGCGAAAGCTACTCAAGGGGAGCCCTCAACCTCTTGCGAGGCAACCACACTGAGGGAGAAGAGGAAGAAAAAGCAGAAGAGTAGAGGAGAGAGGAAAATAAAGAAGAGGACAGATCACTAGGGTACCTCGGGATTGTGACACCCGTGTTTACCTAAAGAAGGTAAACCCCCTGAGGGGTAACCCAATCATGATCGAGTTCAACACTAACATTAAAAATTCTACAACCCCTCCAAACACCACCACGGATTGGGTAAAATACAAAATTATTTAAATAAAAATCCATTTATTTTAAACACCTTAAACACACCAGAGCACATAGATGCAGAAACCGAAAAATTCACAGAAGAGGTGCTTGAAGCGCACAGCCAATCACAGAAGCTAGCCAAACCCCACCCACACCCCTCTCTCCCCAAGAAACTCCGCGAACTGAAAAAAGAGAAAAACAAGACCAGAAGATTATATCAAGAAACAAGAGATCCTAGCATTAAAAAACTTTATAACCAACTAAATAATAAATTTAGAACCCAGCTTCGAACTCACAACCAAGCACAATGGAGAGATAAATTACGAACATCGAGTACCCACGACAATTCCATTTGGAAACTCGTCGGTATGTTCAAAGCCAAATCACACATAGTCCCGCCCATCCAGGGCCCAAATGGACTAAATTACACAGATCAAGAAAAAGTGGAAGTAATTGCAAACAGTTTTGAAAAACAATTCCTTCCAAATAAAATATCAGTACGCTCAACCGAAAAACTGGTTGAAAACACAATCATACATTATCTCTCCAAAAATCACACACTTGAGATCCCCCCACCACTCCCTCGGAAGTTATTAGCCACATACACAAAACTAAAGTAGACAAAGCACCAGGCATTGATCGAATATCTAATAAAATGCTTAAAAATATGCCATTAAGAACAATTTACAAATTTACTAACTTGATCAATGCCATACTCAAACACTCACACTTCCCCACACTATGGAAAACAGCATCAGTAATCCCCATACCTAAGCCTAAACAGGACCACCACATTCCAACCAATTATCGGCCAATAAGCCTACTACCTACTCTTAGTAAAATTACAGAAGCCATTATTTTAAAAAGGCTGGACACACACCTAGAAAATAACAACATTATAATTCCACAACAGCATGGATTTCGAATGAAACATTCCACCACACAC
The DNA here is from genome assembly GCA_037975125.1 of Latrodectus hesperus. Taxonomy (NCBI): domain Eukaryota; kingdom Metazoa; phylum Arthropoda; class Arachnida; order Araneae; family Theridiidae; genus Latrodectus; species Latrodectus hesperus. The sequence goes on along the minus strand of CM075860.1, from coordinate 35,130,004 downwards.
CAACTTCTAAGAGTAGGTGAAATTATCACAAAAAATTTAGTCAAAAGACGCAACACAACTGGTGCTGTATCACTCGACATTGCTAAAGCTTTCGACAGAGTTTGGATTGAGGGACTCATTTACAAACTAATTAAAATTGGTCTCCCCGACCCACTAATTAAACTACTAATTTCGTACCTAACAGGTCGCAGCTTCAGAGTGGCAATCAACCACACATATTCAAACAAAAAATTAATAAAAGCAGGTGTTCCCCAGGGATCTAAACTGGGCCCTAGACTTTTCCTAATATACATAAATGACATACCCCACTCGAAGCTTACTTCACTACACTTATTTGCGGACGACACTTTCATTCTAGCAGAAAGTCCGTTTATAAGCTACATCATTAAATCACTAAACATTCACTTAAAAGAGTTAGAGCTGTGGTTCAATAAATGGAAAATTGCAATCAACACAGAAAAAAGCACTGCAATCATCTTTACTGGAAAAAAATACCCACCAACTGAAAATATTATCTTTAATGATTCACCAATACCCTGGTCAACAGACTGCAAATATTTAGGAATAACATTCGACAGAAAATTAACGTGGAATAAGCACATAGCATCAATAATCAGAAAATTCAAGCAAATTAGAGCCTCGCTTTACCCACTCTTAAAACAAAATTCTGAACTCTCAATAGAAAATAAAGTGCTCATCTACAAAGCGTATCTCAGACCCCTAATCTCATACGCTTGCCCACTCTGGGGCTACACCCACGACACAAAATTAAATAAACTAGAAAGATTGCAAAATATTACAATTAGAAATATAACCAATAGTCCCTGGTACTACAGAAATAAGAAAATCAGAGAAGAATTTAAAATACCCACAATAAGAGAATTTTTTGCAAAAATCATGAATAATCTATATAAAAAAAGGAATCTAACTAACAATTCGACCATAATTGAACTTCCGTCTTATGACGCATTTAATCCCGAAAACAGAATGAGACCCAGATCGTTACTAAGATATTGCCCAAATCCCTCTCATGCTCAAAATAATGCAACAAGTGCAACTAACAATACTAACCTCAATGTTTAAACCAGAATATTTAAAAGATTTTTATTGTATTTGTTAAGAATAAATTGTATATATATGTTTATGTAGAAAAAAAAAAAAAAAAAAAAGCAAAGAAATTAACTTGTATATAGATAAATTAACTAATTTACTAACAACTAATTCACTAATATTTTCATTATTTTTATATTTTACCTCCAATTCTTTTAAAGACTTGGGTAGTTTAGAACTAACAACTAAGAAATGGCGTCAGCCAATCAGAGAAGAGCCCTTGTATATATGTTCAAATTTTTAACTAACCAACTAACAAATGCACTTGTTTAAATAAATTTAATTCATGTATAACTTAAAGTAATAAAATAACTTAAAATAATAAAATTAATAGCAGCAAATTAATGAAATAATTAAATATTAACAAATAAAGCCGACCCATAACTTACACAGTTGTAACAGAAAATTAACCACGCCCCTTTAGAGCACCCAACCAATTATGCCAGATCAGAATTCAGATATAGTTACTTAATCCACATCAGTTCCAGTAGAGGGTGAGGGTCCCAGGACCCAGGAACCTCCAAACAAGGCCCAGCCGAGCCGACGACGTCCTCTCTCTACTATCATGACTCCTCCTACTCGCCACTTTTTCCTCTCATTCCACGACATTCCATTTCAGATGAAAGAGTAAAAGCAGCTCCGCTGCTAAAGGCTCTGGTTTTACTATTTGATTCTTGATTCTTGTATTACTACAGATGAAAGAGTAAAAGCAGCTCCGCTGCTAAAGGCTCTGGTTCACCTATCTGATTCCTGATTCCCAGAAAATTACTGGTGTGTGCTCCTCCACATAAAGCACATTTGGCAGCTGTTTCTCTCGGCTTTAGGCAATTTCGTGTAAAATGATTTTCTCCACATTTCAGACACTTTGGCTGTCGATTACAAAATCGAGAGTTGTGGTAGAACCCCTGACAACGATAACATTGTGCTGGGGTTGGTTTCTTTCTCAGGGTTTCGATAGTAACTCGAAAGTTGCCTATGAATTCGATATCGTGAATTCTCTTACTGTAGTCTGTTTTTGCTAGTTCTACTAGGAACAGTGGCATGCTTTGTGTGTTATTTCTACGCCTCATTTGGGTGACAAGAGTTACTTCAAATTTATTTTCGATGAGTTCCTCTTGAATTTGTTGTATTGGGAAGTCGAAAGGTAGACCCCGTATGACCTTTTTAATTACTTTTTCATTTGACAGCTCATAGGTATGGGCTTCAATTTTGTTGTCAGTGACGAATTTATTAATTATTCGATGATAATCTACCGTTTTTGGCTGGATTTTAACGTGGAGTTTTGTAATGCTGGCGGTGACCTTATTTTCAACAACTTTGTTGATTTCGGTTATGATCTTGTTACCGTTGTTTTTATCATCAATAAATACCGGAGGTATTCTTATTTTTGGTTTTTCATTACTGTTGTCAGAGACTTCCATAGATGTGCTCGTTTCATTACTAGTCTCACTGATAGATGGCGCCACTGGCTCATCATCTTTTTCCTCTTCTGTGAGGACTTCGAACTGATTTTTGGTGGATATTTTTATGCTGACATCCTTTAATGGAGTCGCTTTTCTTTTCTTTTTATTTTTGGGGGCTTCGCCCTGAATATTTAGTTTTTTCACCTGCAAATTCAATTGCTGGTGTCTTTCAACTTCCATAATTTGAGCATGGCATTTCAGCTCTAGATTCAGTAGTTGTTGCTGAAATTTAATGAATTCTAGGCATGATGAATTCACTGGTCCAATTTGGTTCGTGTGGTTTTGAATGATTATTAAGATTTTTCTCAGTTCATCAATATCTCTTGAAGTAGTAATTTTTTGAAAGTCTCACTATGGTCTAGTTTTGTGTTGTGAGGTTTGCTAGCCTGGAGGCCATTTACCTCAGTATAAAGTTGTTGGGGGTTGCCTAAATCTATTTTACATAAAGTGGGAGGAGTGAACATAGCTGTCTATTTCTGGAGTCACATAGCTGAAAGTGATGTACTTACCTTAATCCAGTCTGCCCTACATCCATTTATTGAAAAAACAAAAAGATTTTTACAGCTTCTTGCAGAGCAAGATAATGTTACATAGTCTTTTTTACAAGTTTGAGGTTACATAATAGGTGAACATTTGCTTTATAATTATACATGTTAAGAAGAAATCTTTAGATTATTTACAAAAAATGATGTTATTTACAATATACAGCAAATGGTACTTTGAGAAGTACTCCCAGGGTATTTTGCGATAAACATAATGATGTGTTGACATTACAGAGTAAAACTATAGTAGGGAATTACTACCGTTCAGTGGCGCCATCTGTCGCCTTACTTATGCAAGAGAAGTTGTTATTTGCAAAATTTTTAATAGTAATGCATTTTGTCAGTAAGTATTTAACATATTATTGTTAGTAATTTTAAAGATTTTGAAGTTTTATTCTTTCTCTGAGAACAGTCCTTGGCCTGTTTTTGTTGGCATTATCATAGATATTATAATTTGGAATATTTTGTATTGCTTTGTTATCAATTGAGTAAAGTTTTGTATAGAATTTTGTGGCTAGGTTTTTAATATACTTATTTAGTGGTAAAATACCTAAATTTTTTCTAATAAGTGCATTTCGAAAATACCACTCAGCGTTGCTTATAAGCCTCAGGATTTTGTTTTGCTGAGAGTCTAGTTTTTTGATGGCCGTGTCACAAGCTCCTCCCCAAATTTGAGAGGCGTAGGTGATAGTTGGTCTAATATATAATTTATAAATTAAAATTTTGTTGGCTAGGGATAATTTTGAATTCCTGGCTATTAAACAATACAGAATTGCAGTTTTTGTTTTAATTTTATTTATGGTGTTATTGATGTGGAATTTCCAGGAAAGTCTACTATCAAATTCAACTCCCAGATAGGTGCATTTGGTTTCCCACTTAATTTGCTGCCCAAACAAATTAAGGGGTTTACATTTATTTATTTTCTTGGTGAACATAATGGCAGTGCATTTGTTCGTGTTGATCTTTATTTTCCATTTGACTAGCCATTTTTCGAGATCAATAATATGGTTTGTTAGGTTATTATGGATAGTTTCAAAATTTGTGCCAGTCGTAAGAATAGCTGTGTCGTCCGCAAACAACGCTAGCATTGTGTGATAGTTTTGGGGGATGTCGTTTATAAATAAATTAAATAAGAAGGGTCCAAGTAGGGAACCTTGTGGGACACCAGCCTCAATAATTTTTGGTGTTGAAACTTGCTCACCTACTCTAACCTGAAAGGTCCTGTTTTCCAAATAGTTTTTAATAAGTTTGATTAGGCTGGGGGGAAAGTTGTATAAAATTAATTTATGAAGTAGACCGTAATGCCACACTCGGTCAAATGCTTTTTCGACGTCTAGAAATAGTGCCGCCGTGGATTTCTTAGTGTTGAGCGATTGTGATATTTTTTCTGTAACTCTTAGGAGTTGGTGTGAGGTTGATAAGTGGGGCCGAAAGCCAAATTGGTGGGGTATAATTATTTTATTGTTATTTTCGTGAATTTTTAGTTTATCAAGAATAAAATTTTCTGTAATTTTAGCTAATGTAGGCAGTAGGGAGATGGGTCTGTAGTTTGTAGGATCTTTTGGGTTTTTTCCATGCTTCCTAATTGGGACCACCAAGGCATTTTTCCAGTTTTTGGGGAAATAGCCTAATTTTAAAATGTCGTTGATGATATCAGTTAGGTAGCAAATGGCCATTATCGGTAGCTGTCTTAGCATTTTATTGCTTATGTTATCGTATCCCGGGCTCTTTTTTGGTTTTAGCTTCTTGATAACGTTTTCTACTTCTGATGCTCTGATGGGCTCTGTATTGGGTGGGGAGTGTGCTGTAATGTTGTTAATAAAATTATTAACTGAGTTGTGTATATAATTTTCATGACTGTTATCACCAATGTTGTTTAATTTAAATTGTGATTCCAAGCTATTTGCCAGGAGCTCAGTCTTTTCCTCACTAGTTTTTGCTACCGTGGCTCCATCTGTTAATACAGGAAAAAAGTAGCGTGGTGCTTTGATTTTCTTTAAAGCAATCCAGAGTGATCCATCATTTGTGTCGAGATTGTTAAGATATTCGTTCCATTTTCTTTCATTATGAGTTTTGATTTCAGTTTTAATTTTGTTTTTAAGTTCGTTTATTTGTTTTTTAATGCTTGGTATTTTATATATATTGTATTGTTTCCTTAATCTATTTCTATTTTTAATTAGATTAATTATTTCACTGGGGAGAGTGGTCTCTCTTTTAACAACCTTTTTGGTTGTGCTATATTCTTTAGCTTCATTTATGGCATTGCTGATAATAGTAACTTTGTTGTCAATATCTGACGGCACACTAGCTGTGTTATGAATGCGGGTGGACAGTTTATTGTTAATTGTTTCTCTGAATTTTTTCCAATTTGTATTGTATTTAATAATTTCCATGTTTTCATCATTAATTTTTCCGAAGTGCACTATAACTGGATAATGATCCGATGGTAAATCCTCAATTGTTAAGATGTCAGTCGGAGAGGGGGCATTTTTGCAAATCATCAGATCAATGAAGCTACCGTAATTTATTCCATAATGTGTAGGTTTATCCGGGTGGTAAAGTGTAATGTTTTTATTTACAATTAGGTTCTTAATAGTTTTGCCATACGCATTATTGTAGCAGCAATTCCACATTTCATGCTTAGCATTTAAATCACCTGCCAGTATAATATTATTATGTGTATTTAAAAGAGTTTCTAAGTCATTTTTAGTGGATGGGTTGTAACTCGGGGGGATGTAAACTGAGCCTATGTTTAAATCATAATTTCCTTGTATGTGAATTTGTATTAGTGTTGCTCTCATGTGATTGAGTGGTGGTGTTATGATGTGCGAATGAGGGATGTTATTTTTAATGAGAATGGCAGTGCCTCCCTGGTTTGCTGTCTGGTCATTTCTGTAACAGGAGAAATTTGCAATGTTTAGTTTGTTATTTTCTACTAGCCTAGTTTCCTGTATCAGTACCACATCAGGACAATGATGCCTGAGAAAGTGTTTAAATTCAGTAAACTTACTTAGTATTCCATTCGCGTTCCAATACATTAATTTAAGATTAATTTTGGGCTTATTCATTATTTGTATTATTTGTTCCTAGTGCTTTTAATAAAATATGCAGCTTATCAGCTGGATGCGAGGCTTTTTCTAATATAGGAACAGATTTTAGCAGGTTAGGAAAATATGAGAAAATGGAATTTATTTCCTTTAATAATTTGAATATACTTTGCATATTTTCCACATTTTCCAATGACGGCGTAGTTTGGGGGGTTTGTTCATTAGCTGGGCTGTTTCCTCTTCCTGCTAGTATGTCAGCAAAGGATGAGCCTGTTCTAGTTAGATTGTTATTTGTTTTTGTTTTTTGATTGGCTGTTTGGGGTTTATTTTTAGCTGCTGGGTTTCTCGGGCAACCCGCGTAGGAGGCTGTATGACTGCCGCCACAATTGCAGCATTTTGGGACTTCTAATTTTTGGTGTTTACACTCCCTAGTCATATGTTTCTCTCCACACTTTACACAATTGGGTTTGAGGAAACATACACTAGAGTTATGGCCAAATTGTTGGCAATTATAGCATTGTATGGGAATTTTATTAATATATTTTTCTGTTTTCACTATTACGTTCATAACTTCCGTTAGATTGAATATTTCATTAGCAATCTCATTGTGCCTAACGGTGACCAAGAAACAAGGAATTGGGTGTTTATTTCTGTGTTTCTTCATTACAACAACTTTCTCGATGTCGAATCCTTTTTCCGTAAGTTCCTCTGTGATTAATTCAGTGGGGGTACTTGGGTGGAGGCCTTTAATTACTGCCTTGATTGGCTTGTATTTGGTAAAGTTGAGTATCAAACATTCGATGTTATTTTCAGTTAAATATTTTGTTATAGCTCTGTGAGCTTCTGTGCTTGAAGGAAAAACTTTAAGAAACTCTCCGTTAAGTTTAGCCGTTAAATTATTGTCAAATTTGCTTTTTAGGTTTTTAATAAGCACGTTATAGTTAGTTTCGAATTTAATATGTATTGGGGGGTGTTGTTAGCAGGGTTTTGCACCGTAGGTGTCATCTCAGTTTCTTTTTCGTTAATGGAGAGGGCACTGAATTTGTTGCACTCAATAGGTGTGGGTTGAGGTATTAAAATTTTTGCGTTTGCGGTTTTCTTAGGTTTTTGAAAACCTTCGTCATCCGTTTCAATTTCTTTGGACCTTTTAGCTTTGTTCGTATTTATATTAGTCATAACGCCATCCTTACTAGTAGTAGGTACATTAATGTTGGTTATTAATACATGGTTAAAATTATCATGAGTAGCCACTGGGCTTTTAATGCATGCATTGTCATTATCATAATTAACACTGTTTTCTGTTGGTTTATTTGAATTACTAGCAGTTGGAATATCAACATTGACCTTAGTATTAGCAGTTGTTTTCAAGGGCTCATAACTTGAGCGATTAATTTTAACATTATCTTCGGAGTCTGAAGAAGAGATAGCATTACAGTTTTTGTTTAGAGTCTTAATGTTTTTAACATTACCATTTCTATTAATATTTTTTCTTTTAAGTTTATTTTTAGTGTTCTTAGCACTATTTAATACGTTATCATTGCTTTGGTTAATTACACTGTTAGTTTGATTAGCATTACTAGGCACATTTTCATTACAAATATTATCAACATAATTAACTTGCATATTATTATTTACAATATTTCTAACATTACTGCTATTTACATCATTACTAAAATTCTTATTTTTAAACATAAATTTGTCAACATTATCATCATTATGTAAATCGCAATTAGATATTAAACAATACCCCATTTGGGAGTACTTACCCATTAACATTTGTGAAGCGATGAAAACCTCCTGGTAGATCCCGTTATGATGTTTCCAATAGTCCATATTTGTTTTTTCGAATACGTCCATCATCGGTTTTTGCGCTGTTGCACATATCGCGAGCAGTTGGCTGCCTTTGCTCAGATCACATAATAACTTGCAGCGTTCAACTTTGGTGATAGGTACACTGGGGTCCACAGCAATTAGATGATCGAAATTTGGGACGTAACTCCTGATGATAGTAGAGTAATCCACAGCGTTAGGGCACACATTTTGGGAGACACTTTTTCCTAAAGCACTTGACGTAGCATTTGGCACACATAACTTTTCATTGACACTCGCATCTGGGTTAACACTCGTAATTTTTTGGCCCTGAAAAGGGCCGTTTGGCCCAGGGCATATCGTATCATTTTTCCGCATAGCGCTTTCACTTGTTTGCAAAGCACAAATTTCGTTGTTAGCACTAATTGATGAACACGTTGACACATTCACGACACGATCTGCACTCTGGAATGCATTTCCCGTTGTTTCCATAGTTGGTTCGTTATAGTCCATTTGGTCCGAGCTTAATCCGTGAGTAGTAGTAATATCCTGATCATTTCCATGCGTTGTTGTAGCAGAATTTTCCGCGTAATCCATAGTAGTATCCAATATGGCGGACGCGCCATTTTCATGAGCGCGTCCCGGAAGTTTACCCTCTCGGGGTGGAAGGGAGCGACCGCCGTCTGCGGCCATCGAAGGAAGCGTCGGTCAGAGAACCGGTTAGGCAGGAGCGAGTTCAGCAAGCGTCTTATCTCTCCAGCTGCTCTAGGCAGAATCTAATAAGCAGAAATGAAAAAATAATAAGCAGAAATGAAAAATCAATAAGCAGAAATGATAAGCAGAAATGAAACTCGAGCCACACTGTACGCTTTCTTTATCTTTGAAAGTCTCTTGTATAGTCGAAATCTAGGTAGACTTCTGCGATGTGAGATATTCTTTCGTCTTGAAACTCTATTGGTAGTTTCCTGGTGGTGGGTGGGGTTATTGCCTCTCCTGCGGAAGCCATTTCCTCAACCAAAATAAATTGGCGAAGGGAACTTTTCCACGCCGGGAAAAGACAAAAAGCAAAGAATTTGACCTCTCAGGGACTCTTAAAAAAGAGTGTGAGACACTGGTCGAATAGACAGACAATTAGTTTACCCGAATTTGCCCTCAGGGACCCAGAACTAAGTTAGCTAGGTGTGAGACCGACGTATGGCTTTGAAACAAAAATATTGCGGCACCTTAAGAAAGGAATATTCGCAAGGAATTTTAAGTTAGAGAAGGAGCGAGAGAAATAAACATCCTAACGCTTCGAATCCAAAACCAAAAGTTTAAAACTCCAAACAGGTTAAGCTAATGGACGAGGGTGTGGCCTTTGGTGACCGGAGCTCCTGTGCCAGGGGCACGTATCTCCAATATAATTAATTGTTTTGGTTAATCTAATTTGTTGATCTAATATTTAAAGTATTTTAATAGCAATTATAGTTTTTATTATATTTAGATTATATTTATTTATATTGGATTTGATGTTAAATTTATAGGGGGGAATCGAACCGGTATTCTCTGGTATGGACATTGGCATTTAAAAGGCGTATTTACTATAATCTCACTGATGTTCTCACTTTTGCAGAAGCAGAAGATGGGAGAGAGAGAGAGACGTGGAGAAGTCCACGCCCGGGGGAACACAGCAACGAAAAAGGGAATTTTACAAAAGGGGGATTACAAACGACAGGTAAAACCTGGCAATAATAATACAATATCTTATAAATGCATCGAATAAGCAAGTTGAGTTTACAATCTTCAGGCACAAGCCTGGTAATATTTCATTCTTACATGAATTCATTTGACAATGCTTTATATATTGACAGTATAGTTAACAGAAAGATAGAATAAATTACAACTTAATCTTATATAGATCGTTTTAAGTACGATCCCTTGCTGCTTTTAAATGGTGTTGTCTTATTTGTTTCAATCATAGTAAATTACAATCATATGGGATTGGATAAATACTTATTTATGAGTTCAAGATAAATTTATTTGATTTAATTATTTAAAACTATGTTCTATGTTCATGTAGTGCAATTTGTATTACCTTTATTAGTTGATTATTTTATTTCTTTCCCATGAGAAAGTATTGGGGTGGAATGACAGTTCGTTGGGGTGACTTGATTGATTAGGTGATTAGGAGGGGAGAGAGCGCGGGGTTCCTTGGGGAGCAAGCTCACCATCTGGATTCCCACGCTATGAATCTGACCTAGAAATGACATTGGAGCTTAAGTTTAAGTTTTTGTGATTTCATCTAATGGAATTTTCAAATACTTAGTTCCTATTTTAGTAGTTTATTTATATATAAAATTTATTATTTTTCTATGGGTGGTAAATAAACATTATATAGTATTTAAAATAAAAGTTGGGATATTATTGTGATTGTTAGGTGTGTGCATTTCCCTATGGTTTTAGGAGAACATAAGATTTGAGTATTTAATAGCTTGTTAACATGGTTAGTTTATTTATAATATCCAATTCACCTAGCTGAATGAATTATGGCTTGTTTGACTCCAGTAGGGGTCTCACTGCTTCAATCATATTAAAAAACAAATCATGTATGTTATCAGCCTCTCTAATCTGAGGCAATGCCATTTTTATTATAGATAATAGTTGTAATAGTAGTCTATTATTTGCAAGTTCATTTATAATTTGTATTACAGATATAATGTTGCCTAAATTACCAATTTCAAGAGGTTGATTATTCATATTTATATTAGTATTTATAATAGTAGAGTCATTGCTCACATTTGTGTTAGAATTATTTTGTACTTTTAAGTGATTTAAAGGTGGATTATTTCCACTTACTACATTAGCGTAGCTGAGTCCATTGATAGTGTGATTTTGGTTGGTTTTATTATTCGTATTTTCTTCTCTATTTTTAAATACTGTTTTTTGTTGTTTTAATTTAGGAAAGCTGGGACAGCCTCTAAAGTTTGCGGGGTGTTCCGTTCCACAATTTGCGCATTTGGGCTTTTCTATAATTTCCTTACATTCTGCCGTTAAATGTGTTCCTGCGCATTTGGGCTTTTCTATAATATCCTTACATTCTGCCGTTAAATGTGTTCCTGCGCATTTAACGCATCTAGCTGTAAGGGAGCATGTTTCGCTAGTGTGGTACCATAATTGGCACCGGTGGCACTGTGGTACACCACCAAGGCTTCTATATTTTTCTACTTTTATTTTATAATAACCAAGTTCGGTTAGATTAAATATTTTTGTGCTTTCTTTGGAATTTGGTAGATGGACCTGAAAAAGGGGCAGTAATTGCCTCTCTCCTTTTGGTCTTCTCAGTTGGTTGATTTTTATGGGGCTGATGCCAATGTTTTCTAGATCTTTATGTATTTCATTTATATCTGTATCTATTGGTAGACCACGTATAACAATCTTAATAGGTCTGGCCGATCTGGGGTTAATAATAAAGTAGTTGACATTTTCTTTTGTCAGGAAAGCCGTGAGTGTTCTATGTTCTTCTATTGTGTTTACGAAACATTTGAGGAAGCTTTTTTCTGGTTTACCTATAATTTTAAAGTTTTGTGAATTATTTATATATTTTAGAAATTCAGAATATTTTTGTTTGGTTTGAATCATAATAGCTGGTGGTTTTTTAGCGGTTTCTAAATTTTGATTTTCATTATTTACATTTTGTTCAGTATCATTATTTAATGTTACTTTATTTATTACATTAAGGTTTTCCCCTGCTGGGTCATCCATATCGCTAAGTTCCGATAAACTCTCATATTTATTCTCAGTAAATTGTTTTTTAGCTGAGGGAGTAGCTTTATCATTTTTTGTATTCCTTTTCCTACGTTTTCTTCTAGATTTTTTAGGGGGGATTTTCGTCCCCTATTTCTGCTTTTTCATCTAAGATATCTTTAATATTTTTGAGTAATGTAATAAATTGGCATCTGTGATGCCATGTAAAATTATTAAGTAACTCATTTTTATTATTATCAAGATTTTTTATTGGTGTTTCCTCATCATCGTAGTTATTTAAATGTACATCTATCAAATATTTAATTACGTTCATATCAGTGTTTAAATTAATAGGTAGATGCTTACCATTACTATTAATATAATAAAATAAAACACCATTATCAAAAGCAGGAAAGGAATCGCACTTACCTCCATTTAAGAATATGGTATCCAATGCTTCTTGGGCGCTATTTTTCAGCGCATCATTTTTATCACAACTTTGGGAAGGTTTGCACAGGATTTTAATATTTTCACACACAGTGTCTAAGTCATGTTGCATAATAGGCACTTCCAATAATTCCATGTAAGCTAGGTTGTCCAATACACTTTGCGGTGCATTATATCCGTTCTTTTTTGCAAAGCAAAACAAGTCAAATAACGTTAACACTTTTGGTTTGTCATCATTATTGGGTGATAATTCCATTGGGATGTAGTCCGTCTCAGTTGAGCTATCGGAGCTCATTTCACAATGTGTAATCGGTACACTATTTTCTTTATGGCACGCACTAGCTGCAGTAGTTCTGCTGTGGCACACACTTATTTGGGAATCACAGTCGCTGGTTGGAATCTCCACGCACTGGTCTTTCTTTTCTTTTTCGGGTGTAGTCTCCTTCCGGGGCTTTTCCTCCGAGTCGCTGGTTCTATTCCGGCACTGGGCTTCTCCTCCTGGTTCACTGGTTCCTCCTGTGAGTCTGTTAATTATCCTTGTGATACGATCTCTTTTAGCTTCCTCAAGACAGGTTAAGCTAAACAACATCGCAGACACATTGCGATAGCAAGCGTAATTTTGCAGGAAGGGGGAGGAGCCTGCTGGGGAGAGATGGGTCTCTTGGACCAATAGGATGTCAATATCGTAGGCACAGACGAATTCTCTGACTTCCTCGATTTTTGATCTAATTCCATTGGCATTCCAGAAACAAATATTTAGAGAATTAAAGGCCATGAATTTGATTTTCAAGTTGATTTTGAGCCATTTCTAGCTCGATATAGTTTGCGAAAATTATGTATGCTTTGTCGACTCCTGCGTCAGCATTTCTAAGAGCAGGGAGAGAGATTTTAAAAGCTTGTACCAGTAGCTGTTTGTTTTCCACGGGAAGAACCTGTTCTGACACCGAGTAGGAAGGACGCATCTCGAACGAGCTCTGATATTTTTCCCCCATCGGTAAAAAGCGGATGCAGGAAGCGGGCCCGGGTCTCGACCTGAGCGGCCAAAACCTAACCCTGAAACCGGTTGCTGCCGGCGAAGGAATTTCGTTGCACGTGGTGCGACAATCGACTATTTTACAGCCCTCCAAGTTAAAATTACCACCAGACTTGGACGCCAATATGAGGAAACCACGAGGGAGAAGCGACATCAACCAGGATAGTGAAAAGAAAGACCAATTATCGACAAAAAAGCCCCCTCAGGAGATTGAAACATCGGAAATAATGGAGTCAACGGACGCCGGAGAAGCTGAAATGGATATTCAACACAGTGGACGCAGCGTTCCCAGCCTTGGAAATATACCCGACAATAGTGCCACTCAACGTGGAAATTGTGCCGTTAATAGTGAATATAGTGATCAAAATATTAGTGAAAATAAAAAGGTGGATGTGGAAGTCAGTACACATCGCACCCCATTATATCTCTCCTTCCCCGATGGAAGTGAACCCTACTATAAAAGTGATATCCCAAGAGTGCTCACGTTATCGGATCTATTGACACATGCAAGGAGACATGGATATCAACCCTGCGAAGAAATTTCCAGGATGTACGCGGACCTATTTAGCCTGCAAATACCAGTGACTAGTGAATGTGTTACCAGTGTGATGAAAGTATTAAATCAATTGTGCAAGCAAAAATCACTAATAGACACCAGTGAGACTATTGATGAGAAAAACATTGTCGCCAGTGAAGCGAAACGCTTGAAAAAAATTCTCGACGATTTCTTCAAAAAAGGAGGTAAGTGCTGCTTAAACTCCATTGATATAAATAAAAATAAATTCTTATATGTGAATGCAAATGGTTACCCTAGCGAAATATCTGTAGAAGTTGATTATAATATTTTTCATAGTTTGTATAATACCTATGTCATTAGCTATAATAGATTAGAATGCGATATAATGTCTAGTAGTAACTTTGTAAATTGTAACGTTGAAATCAAACTAGTAGCAATTAGTATGTCATGTATTTTTAAATCTTATTTAATTAAATACATTGAATTAATTACCAAACGTGCCCAAAATAGTGTAAACCTTGTTAACAATACAAATGCTGTAACCACACAGCCAACAAATAATAAGAGGACCATTGGTCAGGATAATAGTCCGGTAAAATCCACCCCAGTTAAAAAAATAGCAGTAGAAACCAATAACAGATTTGCAGTCCTAACGGACGAGGCCACAGACGACCCCTCTATTGAAAATAATACGAACATAAATAATAATAATGATGAAATATCGTCACAGGAGGTGGTTTCGAATTCACGACCCACCAAACCCCCACCAATAATGGTCGCTACCGATATCAGGTACGCTGACTTTTTAAAAGATATAAATGATGCTTTGAAATTTAAAATTGTTGGTAAACCCGACGGAGAATTTTTAAAAATATATGTTGAAACGCCCGCACATCACAGGGCAATAACCAAATTCTTCGATGAAAATAATGTTAAATATTACGTTATACAAGCAAGGTCGCAAAGACCACTAAAAGTTGTAATAAAGGGTCTACCCATTAATACGACAGAGGAGGAAATTAAAAAATATTTAGAAGAAAAAAATTATATCCCACTAAAAATTAATCAAATGAGAAGGAGCAGAGGGGATAGGCGATTAATGCCATTATATCAAATTCACCTACCAAATAATGAAAACTCTAAGCAAATATTCAACGAAAATGCATTAGGTCATTTTATTGTAAAAATTGAAAAATATAATTCACCTGGGGGAGCACCCCAATGTCACAATTGCCAGCTATGGCACCATAGCAGCGACAACTGCATGCTTGCGCCTAAGTGTGTCAAGTGTGCAGGCGACCATAAAACAGTAGAATGCCCAGAAGGAAAAGAGAAAATAGAAAATCCTAAATGTGCAAACTGCGGGGGACCGCATCCAGCAAACTACAAAGGGTGTCCCAGATACCCAAAACCAAAAAATAACAATACCTTTATTAATAAAACTAGAAGTAACTTTTCATACGCTGCGGCAGTTAAGGGCCCAGCACAGCACACCGAAGATGAATCAAACTCGTATACCCCCAACATTAACACCCAGAATAGCAATCAGAACAAAAATAACAATAACCAACACAACAACAATAACTTTAATTTAAATATGGACACAATAAAAAATGTTATGAATATTTTCAATACAATAAATAACTTAATAAATAATAATGCATTTTTACAACTTATTAATGCATTGGCAAATATAGCCCCCAAATTGCAAAATTGTGAAAACCCACATAACATGTTATATCACATGATGGAGGCCGTGAGGCCAGAACAAGCTACAACAAACGAACAGCCATGAATAGCAGAGGTGCATCTTTTAAAATATGTACATTTAATGCCAACGGCATATATGCAAAAATAGATGAGCTGAGAGAATTTGTGGACACTCACTCCCCCGATATCATCCTCCTACAGGAGACTCATTTAAACAATAAACAGCATTTAAGTTTAAGAAACTTTACTATATATAGAAATGACCGTATCAACGATGACAACAGATTTAGATTTTGCCAGCCTGGCGGCACTGCCGTCCTGGTAAACAAAAACTTGAATAGTTACCAGGTAGAAACACCACAACTTGATAACACAGAGGCAACAATTGTGAACGTATTTATAAATAATGATAAACCACCCATTACTGTAACCTCTATCTACATTCCTCCTCAGAAAAGCATTCCCAACCAGCCACACAGAAATAAATTTCCAGAAAATGACCTCAATAAACTTTTAAAAATAAATGGAAGTATCATCATAGGGGGAGATTTTAACTCCCATCACACAGCTTGGAACTGCCATAGAGCCAATACATTTGGAATTACGCTAAATAAGCTGATCATAGATAACAACCTTAGGCTCGAAGCCCCACAAACTCCCACCAGAATTGGCGGGCATCTAAGAGCCACTGCCTCAATAATTGATTTTTTCATTATTAAAAACTTCCCCTATGCTTGTAATGTAACGTCAATAAGCGAAATGACTAGCGACCATAATCCGGTCGTTAGCAATTTCGATATCACACACAGGGATTACTCATATAACACCAAACTAATTCCTAACTGGCAAAATTTTAAACACGCAATTATAAATAAAATAAATTACAATAAACAGCTTAATAATAATAATGAAATTGAAAATGAAATAAAAGAAATTTCGGAAATTATTTACACCACTTATGAAAACACCTCTAAGAAAAAAGTAATCGACAACAGAATATCCTTCTTAAGTGATGATATTAAAAACAAAATTAAAACTAGAAATAAGCTCAGGAAGAACTGGCAGGTAAGCAGATCAATAAGCGACAAAAATCTTTATAATAAATATGATAAAAAACTTAAAAATGAAATCAGAAATTTCAAAAACAAACAGTGGGAAGACCACATTACTTCCCTAACACAAGACGACAATTCCATTTGGAAAGTTACCAAAATTAATAGAAAAAATGGAGTAATTTTCCCACCCATAAACAGTGAAAAAGGAATAGCCTACACGGACGACGAAAAAGCCACAGCCATTGCAGAAAATATCAAAATTCAATGCTCCCCCAATAACATCAACAGCGGAAAAGAGGAGGAGGTAAATGAAACAATAAAGAAATTCCTTAGTTCACCCCCGGATTCGAACCAGTTACCCCTGATACTGCCATCAGAACTGATAAAATACATCAAAAATATTAACCCCAGGAAAGCACCTGGGCACGACAAGATTACTAACGGAATGCTTAAAAATCTCCCGCTGATAGCTGTTTTCCACATCACAAACATATTTAATAAGCTACTCATAAATAAACACTTCCCAGAATACTGGAAAGTTGCAATCATTGCTCCTATATTCAAAAGGTTGGTTGGTTGGTTGGTTGGGTTTTATGGCGCAAGGTCCAAAGATGGACATGCTGCGCCAAGAATAAATTTTTCGAAAAATATATTTTATATTATTTACTTTTTTTATTTTATTTATAAATATGTATTCCTTTTAAAAACCCAAGCAACATTAAAATTTTAAAAAACAAAAATTAGTGTAGAAATAATTTTAAAATCTATATAAAATAGAACATAGAATAAAAGAAATCAAGTATATATAAATTTTAAAATATAAATTTAGAAATTATATAAAATTTAAAAAACCTATTGCTCTTAAATAAGCAAATAGGTTTCTGTGGGGTGGCTCCCCCAGCAAATCAAACATAGTTAAAAGGTTTGTTTTAAAAAATTTAAAACGGTAGACGTTAAAAATGGAACATGATATTAAAATATGATAAATAGTAAATGGTTCATCACACGTTTCACACCATGGATTTACTTCATTTAAAAATAAATGTCTATGTGTGAAACGTGTGTGTCCGATACGAAGGCGAGTTAATCTAACATCAGCCCTTCGTAACGGTAAAACTGATAATGAGGTGAGGGATGGGAAAATGGTATGTAATTTGTTGACGACCTGCAAGTTCCATGATTCCTGCCAAAGACCATATATAAAACTTTTTATAACCTTTCTCACATCTGAGAGAGGAACCGATGATAAAATTGGATCTGACGCAGCCTTTGCAGCTGCATCTGCTCTCTCATTGCCTTCAAGACCCATGTGGCTTGGTATCCAACAAAATACAATTTTTTTCCCTTGCCAGCAAGGGAATCCAATGCTTTAAAAATTTTGGACACAACAGGATGACAGGTAACACTATTGTTTTTCAAGGCTTCAATAATACTCATGCTGTCAGTATAGATACAAAATTGATGATAGTCTTCTGTATTCACGTGCTGAAGCGCATAATAAATAGCTGTAGCTTCAGCAGTAAAGATGGAGCAGGACGAATGTAGGCTGTAACTAAAAGCTACATTATTGATAAAAACTCCACAGCCCACATGTCCTGCGGTTTTAGATCCATCCGTGAATACAGGTTTGTATGATTGATTCTGACAGCGATGAGAATAGAATAGCTGTTGAAAAACAATAGGTGTTGTGTCCGACTTTTTAAACTGAGCAAAGGTATTTAAAAAGGTATTTGTTGGTTCATACCAAGGTGGATAGAGAAATTGATGAATTGACTCTATCCGAACATCACATAGGTCTGTGAGCCAAAGATGTGATTTGGCTCTTGTGAGAAAAGGTTGGATGCTCAATAGTCGAGCATCATAAAGTCTTTTTAAAGAGGCATTAGGAACCATAGAACGTAATGGATGATCAGGGGTCGACATGATCTTAGTATAATAATTGAGAGACTGCTGCATACGTCGCAGGTCTAAAGGCAAATGTTGACATATTGCATAAAGACTCTGGACGGGTGATGTGCGGAATGCGCCTGAACATATTCTCAGAGCAGAATGATGGACAGTGTCCAGTCTGCGTAAAACAGAAGACCTAGCTGATCCGTAAACAACACAACCGTAGTCTATGCGAGATAAAATTAATGATTGGTAAACTCGGAGGAGTGACGTGCGATCAGCACCCCAAGATGTGTTTGAAAGCACCTTGAGGATATTAAGCGATCGCTCGCACTTCTTCCGCAGATATAATATATGCGGAAGAAAGGTTAATTTACGATCAAATATCACTCCGAGGAATTTTACCTCACTGACCACTGGTATAGGTGTGTTGTTTATATGAATAACGGGATCATTGTGGAGGCTAGTCTTCCTGCAGAAATGGACACAATTGCTCTTGCTAGCAGATAGTGTATGGCCATTCTCAGCACACCATGCAGCAATTTTATTTACAGATGTTTGTAATTGTCTCTCAATTAAATTCATGTTGGACCCTTCACAAGATATTTGCAGATCATCAACATACAAAGTACCATGTACAGGAGGTGAAAGTTGATGAAGTATGGTACTGATATGAATATTAAAAAGTGTGACACTTAAAATACTTCCCTGAGGAACACCTTCAGGTTGCTTAAAAGTATTGGACAAAGACGTACCAATACGAACTTTAAAACCACGGGAGCTTAAAAAGTTTTGTATAAATATCGGCAAATTACCCCTAAAGCCAAAATCATACATCCTACGGAGAATTCCATAACGCCACGTACGGTCATATGCCTTCTCTATGTCAAAGAAAATGGAAACCAGATGGTTCCTCCGCACAAAAGCGTTGCGGATTTGGGTTTCCAGGTATGTAATATTATCAAGAGTGGATCTTCCTTTACGGAAGCCACTCTGATTGATATGAATACATTTATTTGTTTCTAAGACATGTACGAGACGGGCGTTGACCATACGTTCGAGAGTCTTACACAAGCAACTCGTCAGAGCTATTGGTCGATAATTTGAAGGAACAGAAGGATCCTTACCAGCCTTAAGGATCGGAATCACTATTGCTTCGCTCCAAAGTGATGGAAATTTATTTTCTGTCCAGATCCTATTGAACAGGTAAAGTAAGTTCAACAGGGAATCTGGACTTAAATTACGAAGCATTTGATAGCTGATTCCATCAGGTCCTGGGCTAGTATCATTGGCCTGCTGTAAAGCTCTCTTCAATTCCAACATCCGAAATTCACAGTTGTAAGGCAAAGCTTGTCGATGGTTGAAACGAATTGGTGTTCGCTCAGCACGACTCTTTGTCCTTAAGAACGAAGGACTATAAGAGTCGTTGCTTGAGACGCTAGCAAAGGTTTCACCAAGGACATTAGCGATGTCCTTAGGAGAAGAGTGTACAGCAGCTCCGGATTTTAAAATAGGAATAGAGAATTCCTTATACATTCCATTGGCTGCTTTCACTCTTCTCCACAACTGTTTACTGGATGTGGAAGAAGTAATTGAGGATACATAACAAGACCAGGATTCCTTCTGACTTCGACGACGAGCTCTGCGAGCTAATGCTTTTGCTCTCTTAAAGGCGATAAGATTCTCCGTTGTGGGGTATCTTCTGAATAGCCCCCATAACTTCCTCTGTTTCTTATAGGTGTTTTGACATTCATCATTCCACCAAGGTTTGCAGCGCCTATGTGGTATAGGGGAACTCTTTGGTATTGATGCATCAGCTGCATTCTTAATTGTTTGTGTGACTTCAAAAACGGCAATATCAATGTCTTCGATCGAAACCATTGCATCATCAATAACTGCCAATTGTGTAAATAACGTCCAATCTGCCCGACTGTACACGTAAGTAGGTAGGCGTTGTCCTACACTACTACCTCCAGTCTGGGAGATGACGAGAGGAAAATGATCGCTATTGTGCAGATCATTTCCTACAATTAAATTTAACAATGGCAGAAGAGATGGAGAACAAATGGCCAGATCGAGAGAATGAAATGTTCTTGTGGGTACATGGAAATAAGTCTTCTCGTCGGTATTAAGCAGACAGAGACTGTTGTCTGAAATAAACCGCTCTATCTGCCGACCGCGAGAATTAGTATCATCATTTCCCCACAAAGAACTATGGCCGTTAAAGTCACCTAACAACAAAAATGGTGTTGGCAGCTGATCTACTAATGCATCGAGTTCCTCTTGGCGGATGACATCGTGTGGTGGCAAATATAAACTACAGACTGTCAACAAGCATGAAGTATGAATTCTTATAGCAACAGCCTGTAGAGTAGTATTCAATGGATGGGCAGTGCTGGGAAAAGTATTAGATGTTAATATACAAACACCTCCAGACACTGCACCATCGTCACCACAGTCCTTTCTAAAGCTTTTAAACCCACGCATGGAAAAGTTATTGCTAGACTTCAGGAATGTTTCCTGAAGTGCAATACATGCGGGGTTGTAGGCTGAAATTATAGACTTGATGTCATCATGATGAGAACGCAAACCATGGCAGTTCCAAGAAACAAAGGAAGTTATTTTTTAATTTGAAAAGCTCCTTTCCCGGAGCTGGAAAGCGTGTCATCTGACATCTCCTCGAGCGATAAGTCTTCGTCCGAGGGATGTAGAGACACAGCGTCAGCTTCAAGGGATAAGGCTTTACGGGTGGATATGGAGGGTCTAAAATTGCCCTCCTTTGCAGATTTAAGTTTTAATGCCTTTAGGGCTTTAGATTTAGCCATCGGAGCTTTTCTACGGAGAGTATTTGCGGATGTTGTTTTTGACTTTTTCTCAGATGTATGGGGTAATTTGACTATTGGAAGTGAAAGAGCATCCGTTTGGGTACTAGCTGTTCTGGTGACCTTGGCGGCGACAGATGCATAGCTAACTCCTGCTTGAGGTGTTCGTGCTGTAACAGCACGTCTCGCCTCAGGATATGAGCAGTTATTCTTAACTTTAGTGGTTGTGATCTCCTTCTCCAGTATCCAGATAGGACAACTTCTAGCGTAGGAGGGGTGGTCACCTTTACAGTTTACACACCTCTCCTTTGCAGTGCAAGACGAACTGTCATGGCCAACTGCTGCGCAGCGAGCGCAAGCCAGTTTGCCTCTGCAAGTCGCTTTGGAGTGACCAAATCTCTGGCACTGGAAACAACGCAAAGGATTTGGTATAAACGGCCTGACGGATAGATGCATATACGCAGCTTTAATATGCTGCGGTAGGTCTGGCGTCGCAAATGTCAGTACGAGATGTTTAGTATTGATAAACTGCCCATCCCGTCTGACAGTGATGCGTTTTACAGCACAGACCTTTTGATCTTTGAGATTTTCTAAGATCTCTTCCGCAGGCGTATTTAGCAAATCCTTGGCGGATACCACACCACGTGAAAAGTTAAGATTCAAGTGAGGAGAGACAGACACCTCAAGGTTAGCTAGCATATTCATTTTGCTAATCAGAGCTGCTTGAGCATCTGAAGCAACTTCGACCATTAGATCTCCAGAACGCAGCTTCCGAATGCTCTTCACTTCGCCTATATTGCCAGATATAGCTTTTTGAATTAAGAAAGGGGATACAGTATCAAATGTACCCTCCTTTCGTTTCACAATATAAAATTTTGCTTTCAATAATGTCAATGTGTGCTCCCGTGGGAGAGAAGAGAATAGAAATGTTTCCATATTAGGGATGGAAAATTCGGGACCTGACGGCACCACCCACCACCGAGTCCAACAAGGGGATGCAGACCAGCTGCACCAGTGCTAGCCAGGTCCTATACGCTCACAGTACATCCCTGAAGTGGCCTCCACCCTTAACGAGTCACCCAGTAGATGTACCGATCGCTTGATCCATAAAGCCGATTGATGTGCTGAGGACCACAACACACCTCCCGTTTACCTGAAGCAGAGGCCAAAGTAATGTGTTGGTCTCTGGAGGCCTCAATTACCAGGATCCTCCTTTCCAGGGACACGGGTCTCCACGCACGGCAAACACGTGGGTGATTAAATCCTCAAGAGTAGCTAATAGCAACAGAGCGGCGAAAGCTACTCAAGGGGAGCCCTCAACCTCTTACGAGGCAACCACACTGAGGGAGAAGAGGAAGAAAAAGCAGAAGATTAGAGGAGAGAAGAAGAGAAAGAAGAGGACAGATCACTGGGGTACCTCGGGATTGTGACACCCGTGTTTACCTAAAGAAGGTAAACCCCCTGTGGGGCCTATATTCAAAGGCAATGGCAAAAATCCAAGAGACCCTAAATCATACCGTCCAATAAGTTTATTACCCACAATCTCAAAAATGTTCGAGAGTTGTATTAAATCCAGACTGAGCAAATATATAACTGACAATAACATCATTAATGATGATCAGTTTGGATTTAGAGAAAAGCATTCAACAAGTCACCAGCTCTTAAGAGCTGTTGAACTTGTGAGCGCCAATATACAAAAAAACAATGCCACTGCAGCTCTCTTCTTGGATATTGCCATGGCCTTTGATAAGGTATGGATCAATGGACTACTCTATAAATTAATTAAATTAAATATTCCTCCCCCTTTTGTAATTATTTTAAACAAATATCTAAATAATAGAAAATTCAAAGTCAAAATTAATAACAAATACTCAAAAGAGGAAAATATAACGAGCGGAGTCCCACAAGGATCCATTCTAGGACCCTTACTATTCTCAATTTGTCTAACCGACCTTCCCGCCCAGACTGGAATAAACAGATTTATTTTCGCTGATGACACAGCCATAATGTCAACAGGACACGACAATGAAAGTGCCTCAGCCCCAATAAAAGAATATATCCCACAGCTAGAAATATGGTTGACCGATTGGAAAATAGCTGTCAACGCGGAGAAATGTGTAGCCATTCTATTTGGAATCAAAAGAAAAACAACGCCAGAACTTATACTATTTAACACAAGAATTCCCTGGTCGCAAAAGGTAAAATATCTTGGTATTATCCTAGACAAAAGACTTACCTGGTTTGCACACATTGATTACATACTTAAAAAATTAAAACAAGCTGAAGCGCAACTTTATACATTAATAGGTAGAAAATCAAAACTCAGTGTAAATAATAAACTACTCATTTATAAAACAATAATTAGACCAATTGCAACTTACGCTGCACCCGTTTGGGGCTACTCTGCAAAGAGACATTTCAGTAAACTACAATACAGAGAAAATAGAATTGTTAGGATGGCCACAATGGCACCTGCGTATTTTAGAAACAATAATATCTTCAAAGAATATAAAATTGAAACTATAACCGATCACATCATTAGACTAGCAGATAAATTTTATAACAATCTTACAGAAATCCCAAACCCTCTAATAAGTAATCAGCCAGAATACGACTATAATGCGAATATAAATAGAAGAAGACCCAAAGCTATTCTAAGGCACAACGAAATCTCCCCATTAGCAATCAATCAAACTTGACGCACCCTTCGAGAGGAGTGGGGAGTTGACCAATTTATCAACCAGAAAAGAAAAACCAAAACTAAAGTTTGCATTCACATATAATCAATGGAGTTTGAGCTGCACTTGCAGTATAAAATTATGTTCTTTGTAAATATGAAAACTGATTGTAAAACAGAAATACTAATTGTACACGAAAATAATCAACCATAACTGTAAATATTGTAAATATTCTATGTAACAACTATATTGTTTATGTATTCAAAATCAAATAATGTAACCACTATATTTGCTGAAATGAACAGGCGGAATGCCTGACTTTGTAAAACAAAACCATCTTTAATCAAAATGTTTAAACAAGAACAGGTGGTATACCTGAGAATGTAAAAAGAAAAAAGAAATGATATATAAATGTAAACAAGAAGTACCATGTTGCCCCCAAATGTAAAAAGCCCCTGTCGAAGATAAATAAAGAAAGTTATATAGGGGGATAGCTGGCCTTTTGGTGCCGGCGGCCGTACCATGATGGGAATACCAGTTCGATTCCGCACCCAACTTGTCCGATCACAAGCCCCATAATAAATAAAATACCTAATAAGTTATGACCAACAAAATTAAGCCCCTTAAGGAGCAAAATTAATAAATTGGAGGTGCGTGCCTAGAGCACTTGGAACTCCGTCACCTAAAGTGACGACCATCGTCCCTTGTTTTCCACGTCTTTGGAAATGTCCATCACAGCGCGTAGTGTATCCGTGCAGGAATTATCTACATGATTATTTGGGGTTACATTTTGCTTTGGTAGCGGGGGAAATTGAGTGGAGTTTACTCCTGTTACAGCGTTGCTGTATTTCACATTGGGGCGGAGCCTTTGCGCGCCCAGAGGAAGTTGCTTCTGAGAGACAGCTGTTTGCTGTGGGTTTTGTCTTGAGGTGTTTCTGTTTTTGGCAAATTTGCCTAGATTAGCAGGATTTTTGGGGCACTTTCTGTAATTGGAGGCGTGATCGCCACTACAATTAGCACAGAAGAGGGGGGCAT
Organism: Latrodectus hesperus; assembly: GCA_037975125.1. NCBI lineage: Eukaryota > Metazoa > Arthropoda > Arachnida > Araneae > Theridiidae > Latrodectus > Latrodectus hesperus. The sequence goes on along the minus strand of CM075860.1, from coordinate 35,105,123 downwards.
CATATGGATGAGTGCAGTCCTTTGCTTGATGGGGGCCTGCGCATCGTAAACATTTAATTTGCAGAGTACACATTTCGGAACTGTGGTGGAAGCCCTGGCAGCGATGACACTGCTTAGGGCCCTTCCTACCACGGTAACATTCAATTTTTACTTCGGTGCCCATAAATTCTGTAATATCGTATATTTTCTCCGCGTTGGGAGAGGGCACTATTTGTAGATAGAATAAAGGTATGGGGGAGCGTTTGCTGCCTCCTCTGGTGAGTTGGTAAATATTGTGTACCTCGAAGCCTAGGGCTTCGGTGTACGTTTTGATATCAGAGATATGATGGTGGTTGCCGGCTGGCTGGTTGAAGAGGTACCTGGATCTACCCTCTGTAGTATCAGGATTTTGCTGGAAAACTATAGCTGATTCTGATTGGCTTAAAATATTTCAGTGCATATGGGGGAGGGGTTTGAGTTAAAATAAGTGAAATTAGGAGATTTTTACATATTTAAAGTAATTTACAGAAAAATTACATAATTTAATCTATTTTCAAAGTTATTTATTTACATTTTTTTTTATGATTTTAGTATTTAAATTTACATTTTAAGAGCATATAGTCAGTATTTGTTGGAGTTGTCATTATTTAGCTTAGTGTGCATGTTTAAACATGTGCAGTTACGTTAGTAAGATAGAGTTATTAAAAAATAAAAATAAGTATTAGTTTATTAGTGACAAAAGAACTAAATATTTACAAGGTTAGTAATTCTGTATTTTTTTTCCACATTTCTTGTTAGTACTTGTTAGTGTTAGTTAGTTAAATCTATATATAGTACGTTAAATTTATTCTACAATTTTTTGGGTTAGTGCGTTATTAGTGGGGATGCTTTTGATTTTATCCTGTCATTTGATGGTAGTGTGACACTTATTTATCAAACATTTCCAAGATGATGAACATTTTATCCTCTCTGTTATTGCAGTTACGTATTTTTTTAATGGCTTCTGAGATGTTTATCCCAGCAAATACTTCTCTGATTTCCTTTAATAGGATAAAGAGCTCACTAATTTCACTTTTATTTGCTTCACATTGTGAAGCATTTTGTTCTGCCTGTGCTGCTGTTTCTGGTGCCACACTAGGGGTGGGGGTAGGTTGACCAGCTGTCACTTGAGCATAAGATATTTCTTTTCGAACAAAGTTCGTTTTAGTTTTTGATGCCTGTTTATTTCTGGGAAAGTTAGGGCAGCCTCTATAGCTTGCAGGATGTTCACCCTGGCAATTACAACAAGTAGGTTTTACAACTTTTTTTCCTGGGGGCACTCTTTAGTGTTGTGATTCCCGGCACATTTTACACATCTAGGCGCCATATGGCACACTTGACTAGAGTGGTGAAACCTCTGGCAATTAAAGCATTGTAAGATTATTTTTGGGCCTCTATAATTTTCAATTTTAATTCCTGAAACATGACAAAGTTTCTCCATATTATATAATTTTTTGATGTCAATGCTATCGTAGAGTTGGACGAGAAAAAGGGGGAGGGGCTTATTAGTTCGCCGGCTCGTCATCCGGCTAATTTTGTGGATTTTGTATCCTAAAGTTTTCAAATCTTGTGCGATTTCCTCGCATTTTGTAGAGAGGGGTAAATTTCTAATGACAAATTTCTTAGGTTTCTCGTTTTTTCCTTTAAATAAAATATACTCGTACTTATGAGTTTCTAGAAATTTTGTTATTTCCCTGTGCTCGTCAGGGCTTTTTGGAAGTAACTTGAGGTTTTCACCTGAATTTTTTGCTTCAATATTTTTATTTAATTCGTTTTTTAATTTTTCCATGAAATTGCAGTGGCTTTCGCCATAACGTACTAGTATTGGCGGTATTTTGACTGATGCTGCAGTGACAGGCTGGTCGTCCGTATTACCAGTGTCGTCCTCCGACGGGCAGAGCCCATGAAAGGTGTTGGAGGTAGCTACGGGGGTCACAGGGACGCTCTCAAGCGTAGCTTTCGCTGTTTTTCTGGGGAATTCAAAAGCATCCCCACTTTCCATTATTCTTTTCTTTTTTCTTAATTCCGGCAGTATTAGCCGTTTTAATTTCGTTGTTATCAACTAACATTTCATTATCAGAAAGCTGGGTAGTAACAGGGGTAGCCAAATCAGAATCAAGACTATAGTTACCTGCACTAGTTGTCTTTTCAGTTTCTCTGAAGTTGTTATTCCATCTTTCAACCTCGATGTTAAGGAGTCTGATTACTTCATCATAGAAGTCCAATTGTTTGGAGCAGTATTCCCTTGAGGAATCATCTATAGATTCATCGTAGAGGCGTTTGAAAGTGTCTTTCAATCCCACGTGAGCTTGCATCAGAACTCTTGGGTCTGGATTTTTTTCCATTTCCTCTTTGATATATTTCTCTGGATTATCCATATTAAGTCTATTTGTAGTAGTAGTCAAGACTAAGCAGAGTTAATAGCAATGAAAATTGCTGTATGTTTTTTTCTATCTGCAAGAGCGCTGGTATTGCGTCAGCCGTGGGCTGTGCTGTCTCTATCTCCAAAGTGGTGTCTCTTCAAGTAAGAGCAGAGCAATGTACGTCCGATCAGAGCGGCTGCTGGAGCCAGAATGATATCAGAGATAGGTGTGACCAGAGGGAGTCCCCGTATCACTATTTTGATTGGCCTCTCTTCTTGTAGTTTAAAGCTTTTGAAGGGGATGTTATTTGCCGTTAAAAAGCCTTGTAGGGCTCTGTATTCGGGAATTGTTTTGACCATGAGTTTAATGAATTTTCCAGTAAGTTTGCTGCTCGTAGATGGAGCTTCTCTTTTCAAGGCTGCGAGCATAATGCTCCAGTCGGATCGGGGTTCAATAAAGAACGGGGGAATTTTGGCTTGAGGGGGTAGGGGGAAGCAATTTCCTCCGCGGCTGCCTGCTGGTTTACTTTGCTCTTCTTTGCAGAGTTCACTGCGGGAGCGTCTTCCTCCGACTGAGTTTCGTTGGTCGAAGATATTTTGGTTTTGTTGCGTTTTTTGCTGACAACAGTTTTAAAGCCGTACTTATCTGGCTGTTGAGATTGAGGTTTACTTGCCGTGAGAACGGCATTTTGCTCTTCTTCGACCAACTTACGCATTTCGTCGTAAGTGGCGGGAAGAAGGAAAAGTTTTAGGTTATTTTTGTCCGCTAGGGTTTTGAGGGCGTTATAAAGTTGGTCAGTTTCATTTTGAAGCTGGCGATAAGCCGGATCTTCATGATTTAGCCTAAGTTTGTAGGCAAGTAGTCTTTTTTCGTTTTCAGCGTATGTAGCTTTTAGCTCATATATTTGACTCAGGATGCTGAGCTCCTGATTCAACTGGTCAATCTTGGCTGAGGCGATAAGTCAGTATTGGGTGGCAAGGAGGGGGGAGACTGATGACTCACGCTTACGCTTACGCCATGATGGTTTACGGAGTTCCTGCCAGAATCTGGCTTACCTCCGATCATTGATTATTGTAAAGTTGCAATTAAGAAAGATTTATTTAGATAGTTTGATAAGTTGTGATTGAGATGTGGATCTTGTTCCACTGGGAGAGCGCTCACTTCTGAGTCATCCACTGGGGCGTGGCTTCAAGTCGAGCGTTCTATGACGTTAAATTTTTAGAGTATTGAAGAAATTCATAGTTTAGTATATAAAATTTATTTATTTATTTGAGATAAACGACGTAAATGTGAAGCAATTTTATTAGTTAAGGTTTAATTTAAGAAAATACATAGATGATTTAAGAAAATGAATAGATGATGGTTTGCTGGAGTGATGTAGTTAAGTTAGAGAGTAGTTGGTTTGAAATAAATTTACATGGAAAAATATGTTTAATTAAAGGCTAATTAAAATTACATATAAGTTTCTAAGTTAAAATTTAAATTGAGAGTGAAAAGCAATTGAATTTCAAGCAGAGGAAGCAGTCGCAAAGGGTCCGGGGGGTAGAGAAAATCCTGTGGTGCTGGAGGGGGTGTGGGGAGGTCGGTGAAAATCCTTGGTGCTGATTGGTTTTTGGATTTGAGCCCGTATGAATTTCTGTGCAGTGAGTCATTCCGGTTAATAACTTAGTCCTCGGCCGCTGTTTTTGATTTTCTGGAACCTAGACCACTGCACAGCACTCACAGCTAATTAGATCTGTGACACTGCTGGTCGATTTCTGGCTGATTTTCCATCTTTTCAACCAGGTCTCACACCCTGTTAATGAGATCAGGGTCACTGAGAGGTTGAGTTTTTGTGCCTATTGTTCTTTTCCTGGCTAGGGAAAGATCCCTCAAATTTATCATGTCGTATGAGAGTATTCGCTCCCCCTCACCCATCCCTACACCGGTAGTTGAACTGCCCCCTGAATTCAGTAATTCAAACATCAGCCACCTAGGTGAAACTTATTTAGAGTTTGATTATGGCAAAGATTTTACGGGCATAGGAAATCTTAATGATCCTGCTGAAATTAATGAATATCTAAATATTCTACAAACCAATATTGCGTTGATAGGGCCAATTAACGCCGAATCATTTCAATTCCTGCGATTTCAGCAACAGCTAGTAACGCTAGAATTAAAATGCAGATGCAGAATTGAGGAAATTAAGAATCAGGATAGCCTCAACAAAAAAGTCAGCGATCTTCAGCTTTCAAAAGACAAAAAAGCTGTCAAAAAGAGGAAGTTTGTTGAGCTTAAAAGCTCTAACATAGTTACGAAAAACCGCTTCGAAGCGTTAAGCGAAAATATCACTCCTACTGAGACTGCACCCATGGACACTATAGCCCCGCCCACTGAACCCAGTACTAGTGAAATGGAATCAAATACTGAACAAGATCAGGCACCAAAAAGAATTCCACCTATTTTTGTGGATGATAGAAATAGTGGCAATAAAATCATAAATGACCTAAAAAATATTGTCGAAAATAATATCACGGCCAAGGTGACAAAAAATCACCTTAAAATACAACCTGAATCCGTGGAAGACTACAGAAAAATCAATAACTACATCGTCGAAAACAAAATTGAAGCCCATACGTACGAGTTACCAAGCGATAAAATAACTAAAAAAGTAATTAGAGGACTTCCACACGACTTCCCCATTGAAGAAATTGCAAATACATTGCAAAATGAAGGACTTGAAGTTCTCCTAGTAACTCAAATGAGGAGGAGGAACAACAGCAATTTTCCTCTTTTCATAGTGGAACTCCCAAAAAAGGAGAAATCAAAACAAATCCACAGCCTCAATTATATAGGGTCATTTCGAATCACAGTAGAGGCTCTTAGAAAAAAGAACACCCCCCCTCAATGTTATCGCTGTCAGGGGTTCTTTCACAACTCCCGCTATTGTCATCGGCAGCCAAAATGTGTTAAATGTGGCGAAGCCCATTTTACAAGCCAGTGTACAAAAAATAAGGACACGCCCGCAACTTGTGCTTTGTGTAAAGGGCCTCACACTGCAAATTATATAGGATGTCCTAAAAATCCAGTAAATCTTAAACCAAGCGCACCACCATTAGAGAATTATTGGATGAAAAGAAAAGCAATGGCAGAAACAGCTATCCAAAATAACCAAATCAGGGATGAACAAAATTTCCCAGTGCTAGCCCCTCCCACACAGGCTAAAGGAACCACGCCTCCTAATAACAACGCTCAGTCTCAAAGTCTGCAATATAGCAATATTAACGATGTTTTTGCCGAGTTCACCAGGCAAATGAACAATGTTTGCAGTAAATTCATCGAAATTTTAAGCAATGTCAGCAACGCCAACGTTCACACCCAACATGTCTAGGCCAACTATTTTAAGATTTCTATCATGGAACTCATGTGGTTTAAAAAACAAAATTAACGAACTAGCTGATTTTATACAGGATTGGGACCCTGATATAATAGGAATTCAAGAAACCTGGCTCCGCCCAGGAATTAGAGCTAACCTTGCTAACTACACTTGTCAACGTTCTGACAGGACTACTCATAGGGGAGGTGGAACGGCATTATACATAAAAAACTGTATTAATTTTGACCAAATAGAAGATAATTTCTCCTCATTCGAAAGTACAACTGTTGCCGTTACGACGTATAACAACTCGAAACTGTACATCTCATCAATTTACAAACCACCCAGAACTCCAATTAATTTAGAGGAATTAAATACTTTGATGACTAGAAGCAGTACAGTTTTTGCTTTTGGTGACTTCAACTGCTCACACCCAACCTGGAGTCCCAATAGAAGGAGCAACAGATGCGGTGATAGGCTCAAAACTTTTATAGACGAAAAAATGATTGATATCTTTGCCCCGGATGAACCTACCTTTTACAACTGTGTAGATGTGGCCTCAATTCTGGATATAGCTATATCAAAAGGAAATACCATCTTTCAAGCAAGGTCAATACCAGAACTTAGTAGTGATCACAATCCGGTTATATTCGATATTGGGCCCAGCAACGCTTTACCACTGAGCCACAGGACCTTTAAGACCGTAAATTGGGACAATTTCAGAATAAATCTGGGCAATAACATCATAGGAAACCCAAAAATCACGACCACAAACGACATAGAACAGGCTATTGATAATTTAGAAACTCAGGTTAAGAATGCTCTTAATGCGTCTAGCACAATTAGGAAGGCACCAAACAAGATGCAAAGAATCCCAACTGAGATCAAAGAAATGATTAAAAACAAAAATAGGATAAGGAAACTCTGGCAGGAGACTGGTGACCCTAACTACAAGAGACAATGCAATAAACTGCAAAAGAATATCTCAAAACGACTTCAAGAGCACAGAAATAAAAACTGGGAGGAGTACCTTGAATCAGTTCACGAAGAAGACAACTCAATTCATGATTTAATTAAAAAATTTAAGAACAATAATTACTCAATCCCACCTATCAGTAGCCCGCATGGAATGGTATATAGTAACGCAGAAAAAGCCGAAGTCTTCGCAAATACGTTAGAAAACACTTTAGATTTAAACCCGGAGGTTTACTCTAACCAACAAATTAGCATTGTTAATAGAACAATAAACAACTACTTCAATGATGAAAACATTAGGAACCACCCTCCATTAACTTCACCTAACGAAGTAATTGAACTAGCTGCAAAACTCAATGTGAAAAAGTCAGCAGGATACGATGAAATTAACAACATGGTCATTAAGAATTTCCCACTAAAGGCAATAACTTACATCACTAAGATATTCAACAGATGTTTGACATTATGGTATTTCCCAAACGCATGGAAAAAGGCCATTGCCATTTTTATCCCGAAACCGGGAAAAGACAAAAAATTTCCCCAGAATTATAGACCAATTTCACTGCTGAGTTCTTTATCTAAAATGTTTGAGAAAATTATTCAAAAAAGACTACTTGACCACTGCGAAGATTTCAATATTATACCAAACGAACAATTCGGCTTTAGAAGAAAACATTCAACCATTCACCAACTACTGAGACTAATCAACGCAGTTTTAGAAGGCCTAAACACCAATACAAAATCAGTCGGCGTCTTTTTAGACATACGAAGAGCCTTCGACAAGTTGTGGCATCAGGGGTTAATCTATAAGTTAATTATCTGGAATTTTCCCCCTTACATCATTCACATTATCAGAAACTATCTGAGGAACAGGTTGGTTGGTTGGTTGGTTGGTTGGGTTTTATGGCGCAAGGTCCAAAATTGGACATGCTGCGCCAAGGAAAAGTTTTTTGTAGTTTTATTTTTATTTCAATTTTACTTACTTATTTATTTATTTATTTTTTTTTTTTTTAAAAACCCAAGCAACATTAAAATTTTAAAAAACAAAAATCTGTGTATACATTATTTTAAAATCAATTTAAAAAATATAAAGAAAGAATATCAAATATATGTATAAAATTTTAAAATCCAACATACAAATTAAATAAAATGTATGTAACCTATTGCCCTTAAGAAAGCAAATAGGTTTTTATGGGGTGGATCTCCTATTATATCAGATAAAGTTATAAAATCAGTTTTAAAAAATTGTAAACGTTGTTGGTTAAAATCATGACATGAAATTAAAATATGATAAACAGTGAATGGTTCATCACACGTTTCACACCATGGATTTAATTCATTTAGAAACAAATGTCTATGTGTGAAACGTGTGTGTCCGATACGAAGGCGGGTTAATCTTACATCCAGCACTTCGTATCGGTAAAACTGTTAATGAGGTGATGTATGGAAATATGGCCTGCAATTTATTAGTGACCTGCATGTTCCAAGACTCCTGCCAAAGATCTTGAATAAGTTTTTTAACACATTTTCTCACATCAAACAAAGGAATGGATGGAAGAGATGGGCCAGATGCAGATTTAGCAGCTGCATCAGCCCTTTCATTACCATCGAGACCTACATGACTTGGGATCCAGCAGAAAATTATTTCATATCCCTTGCCAGCAAGGGAATCTAATGCTCGGAAAATTCTAGACACAACGGGATGACAGTGAAAACTACTGTTCCGCAAAGCCTCCAACACACTCAAACTGTCAGTGTACACGCAGTATTTAAAGGTATAACTTGTGTTTATCTGCTGAAGAGCTTGATGTATAGCAGTTGCTTCAGCAGAGAAGATGGAACAGGATGGATGGAGGCTGTAGCTTAGAGTTTTGTTCTCAATAACTACAGCACAACCAACATGTCCTGCAGATTTTGATCCATCTGTGAAAACTGGTGTGTACGTAGTATACTGACAGCGATGTGAGGCATATAGCTGCTGGAAAACAGTAGTTGTTGTGTCTGATTTTCTAAAACGAACAAAAGGATTAATGATTTTAATCTGTGGATCATACCAAGGTGGATGAGATAAATACTCCATTTTGTCAAAACGGACACCACATAGGTCAGATAATAAAAGAGCAGATTTTGTTCGTGTGAGAAAAGGTTGAATGCTGTATGAACGTGCGTCATACAGCCTCATTAGTGCAGGTGGAGTAGTCATGGAACGTAATGGATGATGAGGGTCAGACATGATTTTTGCATAATAATTGAGAGACAGCTGCATTCGTCTCAGGTCTAAAGGCAATTGTTGACATATTGCATATAGACTCTGGACGGGTGATGTGCGGAATGCGCCTGAGCATATTCTCAAAGCAGAGTGATGTATTGTATCCAGTCTGCGTAGAACAGAAGACCTAGCAGATCCATACACAACACACCCATAGTCAATACGAGATAAAATTATTGATTTGTAGACACGAAGTAGTGACGTGCGATCAGCACCCCAAGATGTATTAGAAAGCACCTTGAGGATATTAAGCGATCGCTCGCACTTCTTCCGCAAATGAAGAACATGCGGAAGAAAATTCAACTTTCGGTCAAATGTTATACCTAAAAATTTTATCTCGTTGACAACAGGGATAGGTGTATTGTTAATACAGATAGTAGGATCATTGTGTAGGCTGGTCTTCCTGCAGAAATGGACACAATTACTCTTGCTCGGAGATAATGTGTGGCCATTCTCAGCACACCATGCAGCAAGTTTGTTGACAGTTGTTTGTAATTGTCTCTCAATTAAACGCATGTTAGAACCCTCACATGATATTTGCAGGTCATCAACATACAGCGTGCCATAAACAGGAGGTGAGATTTGATGTAGGATGCAACTGATGTAAAGGTTAAAAAGTGTAACACTTAAAATAGAGCCTTGGGGTACACCCTCGGCTTGAATAAAAGTATTGGAAAAAGCAGTTCCAATACGTACTTTAAAAATACGGGAGCGTAGAAAATTTTTTAGGAATATCGGAAGATTACCCCTAAAGCCAAAATCATATAATGTACGGAGAATTCCGTATCGCCATGTACGGTCATATGCCTTCTCTATGTCGAAGAAAATGGAAACGAGATGATTCCTCCGCACAAAGGCGTTGCGGATCTGCGTTTCCAAATATATGATGTTATCAAGAGTGGATCTTCCTTTACGGAAGCCACTCTGATTGATATGAATACATTTATTTGTTTCTAGGACATATACGAGACGGGCGTTGACCATACGTTCGAGAGTCTTACATAAGCAACTCGTCAGAGCTATTGGTCGATAACTCGAAGGAACAGAAGGATCCTTACCAGTCTTAAGGATTGGAATCACTATTGCTTCGCTCCAAGGTGATGGAAATGTGTTTTCTGTCCAGATCCTATTAAACAAAATTAATAAGTTCGATAGGGAATCTGGACTTAAATTTCGAAGCATTTGATAGCTGATTCCATCAGGTCCTGGACTGGTATTATTGGCCTGCTGTAATGCTCTCTTCAATTCCAACATCCGAAATTCACAGTTATAAGGCAAAGCTTGTCCATGGTTGAAACGAATTTGTGTTCGCTCAGCACGACTCTTTGTCCTTAAGAACGAAGGACTATAAGAGTCGTTGCTTGAGACGCTAGCAAAGGTTTCACCAAGGACGTTAGCGATGTCCTTAGGAGAAGAGTATATGGCAGCTCCGGATTTCAAAATAGGAATTGAACATTCTCTATAGATTCCATTGGCTGCTTTCACTTTTCTCCATAACTGTTTACTGGATGTGGAAGAAGTAATTGATGATACATAGCGAGACCAGGATTCCTTCTGACTTCGGCGACGAGTTCTGCGAGCTAAAGCTTTTGCTCTCTTAAAGGCGATAAGATTCTCCGTTGTGGGGTACCTCCGAAATAACCCCCATAACTTCCTCTGTTTCTTATAGGTTTTTTGACATTCATCATTCCACCAAGGTTTGCAACGCCTGTGTGGTATAGGGGAACTCTTAGGTATTGATGCGTCAGCTGCATTAACAATTGCTTCGGTGACTTTATATACGGCTTCATCAATATTTTCGATCATAACCATTTCGTTATCAATAACTGCCAATTGTGTAAATAACGTCCAATCTGCCCGACTGTACACGTAAGTAGGTAGACGTTGTTCTACACTACTACCTCCAGTCTGGGAGATGACGAGAGGAAAATGATCGCTATTATGCAGATCATTTCCTACATTTAAATTTAACAATGGCAGAAGTGAGGGAGAACTAATGGCTAGATCGAGAGAATGAAATGTTCTTGTGGGTACATGGAAATATGTCTTCTCGTCGGTATTAAGCAGACAGAGACTATTATCTGAAATAAACCGCTCTATCTGCCTACCGCGAGAATTTGTATCATCACTTCCCCACAAAGAATTATGGCCGTTAAAGTCACCTAACAGCAGAAATGGTGTTGGCAGCTGATCTATTAATGCATCGAGTTCCTCTTGGCGGATGACATCATGTGGTGGTAAATATAAACTACAGACTGTTAATAAGCATGAAGTATGAATTCTTACTGCAACAGCCTGTAGCGTAGTATTCAATGGATGGACAGTGCTGGGAAAAGTATTAGATGTTAATATACATACACCTCCAGACACTGAGCCATCATCACCACAGTCTTTTCTATAGCTTTTAAACCCACGCATGGATAAACTATTGTGGGACTTCAGGAAAGTTTCCTGAAGTGCAACACATGCGGGGTTGTAGGCTGAAATTATAGACTTGATGTCATCATGATGAGAACGCAAACCATGGCAGTTCCAAGAAACAAAGGAAGTTATTGTTCAATTTGAAAAGCTCCTTTCCCGGAGCTGGAAGGCATGTCATCTGACATCTCCTCGAGCGATAAATCCTCGTCCGAGGGATGTAAACAAACCGCATCAGCCTCCAGGGACATGGCTTTACGGGTGGATATGGAGGGTCTAGAGGAACCCTCCCTTGATGATTTTAGTTTATATGCCTTATTGGCTTTTGATTTCGCCAAAGGAGCTTTTTTCTTGGTAATATTAGAAGCGGAGGTTTTAGATTTCTTTATATAATTTTGGGGTAATGTTGAAGAGGTTATAACAGAATCCGTCTGTGTGCTACTGGATTTACAAATTTTCCTAGCGGCGGTTGCATAACTGAGTCCAGCTTGTGGTGTTCGTGAAGTGACTAGTTTTCTTGCCTCAGGATATGATATCTTTTGGTTAATCTTAACAGTGGCGATTTCTTTTTCTAGTATCCAGTGTGGACAATTTCGAGAGTAGGAGGGGTGATCACCATTACAGTTGACACACCTCTCCTTCGCTGTACAGGTTGAACTGTCGTGGCCAATCACCGCGCATCGAGCGCAGGTGAGTTTGCCCCTGCAAGCTGTCTTCGAATGTCCAAATCGCTGGCACTGAAAACATCTCAGTGGATTTGGAATGTACGGCCTGACGGGTAGATTCATATATGCAGCTTTGACATACTGCGGAAGGTCTGGGGTCGCAAAAGTCAGAATGAGATGTTTAGTTTCAATTAACTTGTCATCTCTTCTGACTAGAATGCGTTTAACGCCACAGACCTTCTGATCTTGCATATTTTCCAGAATCTCAGCCGTCGGCGTGTTTAACAAATCCCTAGCTGAGATGACGCCACGTGAGAAATTAAGATTACCATGAGGCATAACAGTCACTTCCAAATTAGCTATATATTGCATGTTTGCAATTATAGCTGCTTGATTATTTGAGGCAACCTCCACTAGTAAATCACCAGAGCGCATTTTTTGGATATTTTTCACCTCTCCAACAACTGCCGATATTCCTTTTGATATTAGGAAAGGAGATACAGTTGAAAAGTTGCTCTCTTTCCTTTTAATAATGAAAAATTTAGCATTAATTTTATTCAAAATTTGCTCCCGTGGGAGATAAGAAAAAGCAGTATTCTCCATATAGAATTTATAAAATTTCGGGACCTGACCGCACCACCCACCACCGAGTCCAACAAGGGGATGCAGACCAGCTGCACCAGTGCTAGCCAGGTCCTATACGCTCACAGTACATCCCTGAAGTGGCCTCCACCCTTAACGAGTCACCCAGTAGATGTACCGATCGCTTGATCCATAAAGCCGATTGATGTGCTGAGGACCACAACACACCTCCCGTTTACCTGAAGCAGAGGCCAAAGTAATGTATTGGTCTCTGGGGGCCTCAATTACCAGGACCCTCCTTTCCAGGGACACGGGTCTCCACGCACGGCAAACACGTGGGTGATTTAGTCCCCAAGAGTAGCTAATAGCAACAGAGCGGCGAAAGCTACTCAAGGGGAGCCCTCAACCTCTTACGAGGCAACCACACTGAGGGAGAAGAGGAAGAAAAAGCAGAAGAGTAGAGGAGAGAAGAAAAGAAAGAAGAGGACAGATCACTGGGGTACCTCGGGATTGTGACACCCGTGTTTACCTAAAGAAGGTAAACCCCCTGAGGGGCTGAGGAACAGGAGTTTCATTGTGAGGTTGAAGGACAGTTTTTCAGACCTCAAAATGGTTAGAGCCGGAGTTCCGCAGGGGAGTGTTTTAGGACCCCTACTCTACTCAATCTACATCTCAGATATGCCCACTTCAAACGAAGTCCTAATTTGTCTCTTTGCCGACGATACAGCCCTTCTGGCGCAGCACGAGAACATCAAATATGCGAGAGCCAAACTTCAAAAATACCTAAAAGAATTAGAAAAGTGGCTCCATAAGTGGAGAATCGCTATTAATGTAGATAAAACCTCTGGCGTCGTCTTCGGAAAGGGCAGACTAACACGTTACCCAACTCCTCTAGTGTTATTGGACGAGCAAGTCGCATGGAGCGAAGAAGTTAAATATCTAGGAGTGATAATTGACAGAAAGCTCACCTTCAAAAATCAAAAGGAGGAAATTAAAAAGAAATTTAACACAAGTATGGGCATCCTACGCCCAATTATTGCATGCAAAACCCTGTCACTCAAGAACAAACTCCTGATTTACAACCAATATATCAGACCAAAACTGACTTACGGATGCGCAGTTTGGGGGCAAGCTGCAAACTACCATATTGAGGCTATCCAGATTCTACAAAACAAATACCTAAGGGCAATTACGGGAGCACCTTGGTACATATCCAATTTAACGTTGCATCGAGATCTGAGAATTCCTACAATCAGAGAATTCATTGAATCAACTTCAAAAAAAAAAAAAAAAAAAAAAAAACTTTTTGATAATATCCCCAACTCAGAAAACCCCCTAATTTGTGTTCAAAATACCTTGAATAACGGTAAATATAATTTACCAATTTCAAATACTAATATCTCTGATAAGTGCAAGATAAGTGCCAAAAGGTATTAAAATTGTTAGACGATAGTTTGAAAAATTGAACGGCGCTCCTATTGGTCTTTCAAGTTGAGCTTAGCTCCGCCCACTTGTATATAGCACCCTTCCCGCGTACTGCGTTAACACATAAGTTAAGAAAGCAATACAGGAAAACCCTGGACCCCTCCATCAAAACTATTGTAAACAAGCTCCAAAGAGAAATACGCGAAGAATGTATTATTAATAAAAACAAGAACTGGGAACACAAAATAAACAACATCACAGAAGACACCAAAGAAATGTGGAAGCTTGCAAAAAACTTCAAAAGAACTACCCAAATTAACAGACCCATCCATGGCGAAAGAGGACTAGTCTTCACTAATTCCGAAAAAGCAGAGGCATTCGCAGATTATATGGAGAAGCAATTCACCATAAATCAAATTGAAAATTGTGAAGACTTCGAAGAATTCATCAATAAAGAGGTTAAAAACAACATTAACAACCAGAATCCGGATTCGAACCTGAAACCCTCCAATACCGAAGAAATTCAACAGATTATTAAAAATATTAATCCCAAAAAAGCTCCAGGAATTGATAATATCACAAATAAAATGATTAAATCATTACCAATCAATATCATCTCCAACCTAGTTCAAATTATTAACAACTGCCTAAAGCAAAACTATTTCCCCAACAAATGGAAATACGCCGTAATTATCTTATTCCAAAAACCATTAAAAGATCCAGTCATGCCACATAGCTACAGGCCGATTAGTCTCCTTCCTTCCCTAGGGAAAATTTACGAACGAGTAATTTACAATAGACTTAATATTTACATGAACAAACTTCCAGACCAACAATATGGTTTCCGCAGAAATCTAAGCACAGTGAAACAACTGGTTCGCATCCTAGAGTTCATCGGACGAGGATTCAGAAACAAAGAAAAATCAGCATTCCTTATGTTAGACATCTCAAAAGCATTCGACAAACTATGGCATACAGGACTCATATACAAAATGCTTAAACTCAAAATTGATATTAATCTCATAAAATTGATCAAGAATTACCTCCACAACAGAAAATTCGCCACTAGAGTTCAAAGTTCTATTTCTTCCTTTAGAGATATCGAAGCAGGTGTGCCCCAAGGGAGCATACTAGGCCCCATCCTATATCTCTTTTATACAGTTGATTTCCCCATAGATAATCTAGATTATAATAGTACAATAGCATTCTTTGCAGACGACACTGGACTGATCATCAAATCCAAAAATACTGATAATGCACTCAAAAAAATGCAAAAGAAAATTCGACACATTGAAATCTGGTGCAAAAAATGGAAAATTGTTATTAATACTACAAAATCCAATCTTCTAATCCTCAGACCACCTAAAACCAAGAAGAACCCACATAGAGATCTTTATATGTTTAAAGAAAAAATACCGCAAGTAAAATCAGCAACCTACCTTGGATTAACAATTAATGACAAATTAACATGGACAGACCATATTAAAAAAGTTACTAATAAAGCACAAGGAATATTTCTACAACTACGACCACTTCTAGGAATACATAGCAAAACCAATATCTCATTGAAAAAACTAATCTACACCAGCATGATTCGACCAATCGTCACTTACGCCTCCCCTGCATGGTGCACTGCCTCAGCTAAGGAATTACATTCACTTAACGTTTTTCAAAACAAAATACTCAGGAAGATGCTTGGAGCTCCATTCTACCTCAAGAACAAAGCAATCCACAACGATTTGAAAATTGACACTATGGAAGAATTCATTGCCAAAATAAATTTAAAATTCTATAATGAAGCAGGAAATTGCACAGCTGCAAATTTCAATAACATCTTTAAGTGCGAAAATCCTAGTGATGATAAAAAATACAGGCCGATTGCAGCATTTATGAATAGTGATGCTATTATCTCCAAGAAGTCTAACATTCCATTAAACTAGCACTTTGTATTCACTCTACTCTGTTCGAATTAGAACTTAAATTACTATCAGTTCAATACCCGCATCTTGTATATATCTAATCAAGTACCCAATTTAGCATTGTTGTAAATATTTTGATAGCATTTTATATTCCTATTTTTTCTCCTTTCTTTTCAAATAAAAAAAAAAAAAAAAAAAAAAAAAAGACAATGTATGTGTAAATATTAATATAATATACGAATTGTCGAAAAAAAAAAAAAAAATAACATAAAAATTTTAAAAGAATATAAATATGTAGTGTAGCCATATTTTCTATTTTTTCCTTGTATTCGGATTTATTTCATTTACTTATTTCTTTATTATTTCATTGTATATACTTGTCTATGTATCTGATTATTTTCTCTTGTGAAATTTATATTATATTCAAGAAATTTTCTATTTTCTCTTATTATTTCTATGTTCTACTCATATTGTACTACTTTTGGAAGTTTCTCCATTTCAACCTATCGGCCTAACCAGATCGGCCAATAGCAGCCCGAGGATTCCTCCGAACCCTCACCTCCTCTCCCTAAGCTCGACGTTTTGCCTCCCTATTTCACCGCGTACTGTGATTGGCTATTCAGCACTACTACAGATGAAAAAGTAAAAACGGCTTCGCCGTTGTAGGCTTTGGATCTCTTTCATGTTCATGTTCATGTTCTGCGTTAACACTTGTAAATATACTAACTGTTCATATTATTCAGATTATAGAATGTTATTTGTATATATTTTGTTTGTATATATTTTGTTTGTTGAACCCAGGCTACTCTCAGATCTGAACAATTGTTCTGGAATTTCTATTATAATTACCTTTGCGGATTTTATATTTAACCAAGTTAATTACACTTGTAAAAGATACCTCCAATTATGGGATTCTATTCCCGTGTAAATACATTGTACTAACCCAGAAATGTCCCAGCTTGGTCTTTTGGTCAAAATCAGTCTCTTTTCAGACTGCTTGTTTCCTCTTTCAATCGGAACTCAGTTCCAATACTCAAGTCACTTCAAACCGAGAAAAAGCCACTAGTTTGGCTGGCACTTGACTAACGAGTAAATGTAAACTTGTAAATATACTAACTGTTCATATTATTCAGATTATAGAATGTTATTTGTATATATTTTGTTTGTATATATTTTGTTTGTTGAACCCAGGCTACTCTCAGATCTGAACAATTGTTCTGGAATTTCTATTATAATTACCCTTGCGGATTTTATATTTAACCAAGTTAATTACACTTGTAAAAGATACCTCCAATTATGGGATTCTATTCCCGTGTAAATACATTGTACTAACCCAGAAATGTCCCAGCTTGGTCTTTTGGTCAAAATCAGTCTCTTTTCAGACTGCTTGTTTCCTCTTTCAATCGGAACTCAGTTCCAATACTCAAGTCACTTCAAACCGAGAAAAAGCCACTAGTTTGGCTGGCACTTGACTAACGAGTAAATGTTAAATTCCGGTTAATTCTTCTTTGGGTTATTAGGTCCGATTTTATATCTGTTTTATACAACAGACTTTCCTATCGATAAAACAGATCATAACAGTCTTACAGCCTATTTTGCTGACGATACCGGTATTGTTGTTAAATCAAGAATCGTAAATAATGCCATGCGTAAACTTCAAGATAAAATCTACAAAATAGAAGAATGGTGCACCAACTGGAAAATAGAAATTAATGCATCTAAATCTAAAATTATTATCATCAGAAAACCTAGAACCCGTATTGGACCCATTAATACTATTAAAATTTTCAATGAAGATGTCCCTTTTGTTAATAAAGCTACCTATCTTGGACTTACACTAGACTACTCCCTTACTTGGAACTATCACATAGAAAATGTTATTGGTAAAGCTAATGCAATGTTCTTGAACCTACGACCACTACTAAACAAAAATTCATCAATAAACCTAAAATTAAAAAAATTACTTTATACTACCATGATTCGTCCTATCATAACCTATGCCTCACCTGCTTGGTGCAATTTAAATGATAATCAGAAAAAGAAAATAAACGCCTGCCAAAATAAAATTATTCGTAAAATTATAAATGCGCCCTTTTTCATAAGAAACAATGCAATCCACAAGGACTTGAAACTGGATACACTCACTGAATTTATGGCTAAACTTAATATCAAATTCTTCAATGAAGCCCAAAAATGTAATACTGCTAACTTTAATGAAATTTTTAACTTTGAAATTCTTCCTGAAGACATCAAATATAGACCTACTGTAGCCTATTTCCACAGTGATGCTATCTTATCCAAAAACTATCAAGATAATTAATCCTGCTTCTAATCAAATTTTATTTTCATGACTTAAAAAATATTCATCTTCACAAATAATCTCTCCTCCCATCTCCAACGAAATTCCTAGCGGATTCCATGGAACGGCCAATCTTCGTTTCTCCTGAGACCCCGGTCTCACCCCTTTTCACCTCCGATTCTCCTTAGCAGCCAATGGCCTTTCGGCACTACTATAGATGAAAGAGAAAAAATCCTCGGATTGAGTCACTGTGCAATTCCCGACGACGATTCTTTGGGTTTCATTCTTCTTTGGGACTTGGTCTAGGGAAGGTCGCTCTTTTTCACTTGTTAGTTTTTTCTCTCTTGTAGCTATTGGTGCTACAGCCTAGTTTTGTTCCATAGACAAGGACTCCTCACACCTAGCTAACTGAGTTCTGGGTCACTGAGGTCGAATTCTGGTTCTCTTTTCATAGACTTTAGACCAGGTTCTCACACTCTGTTTCAGAGTCCCTGAGAGGTCGCCTTTTTTCTTTTGTCTTCCCTGGCTAGGGAAGCTCCCTCCCTCCCCTATTCTGATCTGGACAGCAACATGGATACTGACAAAGGAAATATGCGCTCGACGCAATTACTGATGATTGAGCAGCTCTATGAGCGAATTAATGAAGTTGCAACCATTATGAATAACATTATGACCTCCTATGAGTTCACTCCGGATGAAAAACATCGTGTTCATGAGATGGGCAACAAGTTTGCTAATATGTTTAAATCAACAAACTTAAATAATGAAATGGATTCAACTACAAGCGCTAATATTCATGATAACCAACAACCATCAACTAGTCATGCCTCCAATTATGCAGTAGAGGTTACAAACAAATTTGCGATACTTGAAGAAACTATTACCACCAAGGCTAAAAATCCTAAACGTAACAGGGAAGAACATACTACGGAGCCAAGTAAAAAGAAGATTCTCAAGGACGCTATTGCAACACCAGTACATGACGAAGAGACCACACCAACAGAAGTCTCATCTGCACCAGGCACTCTAGCAAAACCCACCAGCAAGGCACCCCCGATTATTATCAAGGATCCAAAATGCAGTTGGAAAAACATAAATGAAGCTTTCAAAAAAGCAAACTTTAGCAACTACCACGCCAAGTGCACGGCGCACGAAATTAAAATTAAGATCAATGACGCTTCTATGCATAAAAATGCTATTAAAATTCTGGAAGATATGGAAATAGGTTATCATACCTACTTACTCAATGATGAAAAGCCACTTAAAGTTGTGGTGAGGGACTTACCCATAGACACACCCTGTCGATGAAATAACAGACGAACTAATCTGTCATGGTTTCACTTTATCTAAAATTACCCAAATGACTAGACGTCGCAATGGAGAGCTGCAAAAACTCCCTATGTTCATCGTTCAATTACCAAAAACGGAAAAGGCTAAAGAAATATACAATATAAAATATATCAATAACTGCACTGTAAGGATTGAATCTTTTAAAAATCGAAATGGACCCACTCAGTGCTATAGGTGTCAGAAGCTGCACCATGCTCAGCAGATGTGCAAGCACACACCTAGATGTGTAAAGTGTGGCGAAGAACATGCTTCCTCTACCTGCACTAAACCAAGGGACACACCAGCCAAGTGTGCGAACTGTGGGGGTGATCATCCTGCAAACTTTCGGGGTTGCAGAATTTTCACCACCATCAAAGATAGAAAAGAGGCCAACAATCCCAATGGAGTCAAAATAGTCAAAAACGTAGTTATCGAAAACAAAACTTATGCCCAGGCGGCAGCAAAAGACACCTTGAGCGAAGCCAAAGACATCCTGCAACAACTTAAAGTTTTTGTGGACTATATCAAGAACTCAGGAATACTAAACAATGTTGTTCCAGCCAATGAACAAACCCTACATGCCACCCCCATGGACCAACATGAGTAATTCTGGATATAACAAAATACTGCAGATATGTAATTGGAATGCAAATAACTTATCACATAAATTTGATGAACTAAAAAATTTTATTGCTCAACACGACATAGACATCTGTGCCATAACGGAGTCACATAGTAATGGGAATCGAACTTACAAGCTTGCGAATTACCGCACCTATTACACTAACAGAACTGCATACAAAGGAGGAGGAGTAATACTCTTTGTTAAAAATGGTATTCCCTCTACCCTTTTTAGCAACAACAACAAGGATGGCTACGAAGAAGTTTCTGTTTTAATAACTCCTTTCCATAATAAAAAGCTTAAAATAACTGCTATGTATAACCCACCCAACAGAAATATCACAGATAATGATATTATACATCTCTTTCCACCAAATCTTGAAACTATTGTAATTGGAGACCTTAACTCTAAATCACAGCATTGGAATTGCAGAACAACGAACAATAACGGCAAAAAACTCTATCCACTTCTCACCAAATATCATCTCAGTGTTGTTGCTCCAACTGAACCTACCTACTATCCTGCCTTTACATTGCAAAGACCAGACATCTTGGACATTGCGGTCACAAATTCGAACCTGGCACTCGCAGCTGATGTGGTCAATGACCTTTCATCTGACCATCTGCCAACCATCATATCAGCTGGATTGTCTCTGCATATCAACAAAAACATGTACAAAAAAACAAATTGGAACCTTTTTAAAAACATACTACTAAAGAAATCCAGTAACATTACCACCACCAATAACATCATGGAAATTAATGAGCAAATTCATAATCTATCCAGTACCATCCTGCAAGCTTATAATGATTCAACAGAAGAAATTGAGCAAAAAGAAAACCACCTTATTTTACCAAAAACCACTAGAGACAAAATCAAACTCAAAAATAAACTCAGAAAACAATACAGGAAAACATTAAATCCCAGCTTCAAAAATTCTGTTAATCAACTTCAACGTGAAATTCGGGAAGAATGTGCCAACTATCGCAACTCCAAATGGGAAGAAAAATTAAATTCACTTGATGAAGACACTGATAATGTTTGGAAAACGTGTAAAAACCTAAAAACCAGGACACGAACCTGTAGACCCCTGCGCGGTGAACATGGCCTTGTTTATACTGACTACGAAAAAGCCGAAGCATTCGCCGATGCCATGGAAAAACAGTTTACTGAAAATGATATAGAAGACCATGAAAATATTGAAAAGGAAATCAAAAGCGAAATAAAGAAAAATCTTATTAATTATCACACAGCTGAAGACCTAACACCTACAAGCACTAATGAAATTCAAAATATTATTAAACATCTCAAGAACAAAAAAGCGCCAGGGAGAGACGGCATAAACAATAAAATGATTAAAAATCTTCCTACAAATATTGTTCAAGACCTAATTAACATCATTAATAATTGCATCAAAGCACTATACTTCCCAGACTGCTGGAAAGAAGCTACTCTAATTTTGTTTCAAAAACAAAATAAAGACCCTGTTATACCCAGTAACTATCGTCCAATCAGCCTCCTGCCCTCATTGGGAAAAATATATGAAAAGGTGATACAACACAGAATCAATAAATATATGGAAAAAACTACCCATTGATCAATATGGATTTAGAAAAGGCCTTAGTACAGTAAAGCAACTTGTGCGTACTCTAGAATTTATAGGACGTGGTCTTCATAACAAGGAAATGACTGCCTTTCTAATGCTTGATATTGCCAAGGCATTTGATAGGCTGTGGCATTCTGGGCTTATCTTCAAATTACTAAAACTTCATTTCAATAAAAAATTAGTCATGCTTATAAAAAATTATCTTCATAATCGCACATTCAAAGTTAAATTTAATCAAGAACTCTCATCCAATAGAATTATCGAAGCTGGAGTCCCTCAAGGAAGTGTTATAGGCCCAGTCCTATATCTCTTCTACTCGCCATTCTGGCTCTAGCAGCCGAGAGGGAAGGACCTGAATGTTTAAGCTCTTGAAGTGTACTAAGCCTAGCATATCAGAGACGACGCTGGCAATTGAGCCTAGCAGTGGATAAGTGCTTATCTAGCTAGATATTGCTCAAACGATCAAACCAACCTCATTATTTCACCGGGAAAAAAAGCACTTTTAAGTGCTATCAACGACTTTAATAAAAACTCACTGGACTGGACTTTGGAAATGGACATGGATAAAGGAAACGGACCTAGCAAAAATAAGATGGTTCTCTCGCAGGAAGAGAAGGACGAATTCCAACGAGAACTTGAACAACTCAAGGCAAAGAAAATAGCCATAGAAGGAAGCAGACCATGTACAGAGGCCCGCAACCCAAAGCAAGGATTTCTGGATTATATAGAGAGTAGAATGGAAATCTGCAGAGAAACTTTAAAGACTGCGAGTGGAGGTAATTATGGTCTTGTTACTGTATTGGCTTCCCCCTCTTCTATCCCCTCTAATAGTAATGAAATTAAAATAAGTACGGCTAATGTTGCCGGCAATACTAAGCAAAAAAGTTCTAATGAAAAAGTTAGCAAGAAAAGAGTAATTGAAGGTGAGGACACTTTTGTTTTCCCTAAAAAAAACGCGAAAGCTACGATTGCGAGTGTCGCTCAGACCCCCGTAGCTACATCAAATACTTTTTCTGGGATCAACCCACAGGGGGAGACCCATGAACAAATGGACGACCAGTCTGCCACTGATACCGTGGAAAAAATACCCCCAATAATTGTTAGGTACGGTGAAAGCCATTACGTTTTTATGGAAAAACTGCAAACGGAATTGGGTAAAGAAATTACAGCTAGAAATTCTGGTGAAAACCTAAAACTCTTGCCAAAAACTCCTGACGAGCATCGTCAGATAACTAAATTCCTAGACTCTCATCAGTATGAATATATACTGTTGAGAGGGAAAAATGAAAAACCAAAAAAATTTGTAGTTAGAAACCTCCCAATGTCAACAAAAATAGAGGAAATAAATAACGACTTGGTAAAACTTGGATTTCGAATCCACAAAATTAGCAGGATGACGAGCCTGCGAACAGGAAAGCCCCTCCCCCTATTCCTCGTCCAATTATATGACAGCATTGATGTCAAGAAAATATACAACCTAAATACTTTATGCCATATTTCTGGCAATTCTGACTTCATTCTGGCTATAGCAGCCGTGAGGGACGGACGTTTATGTCACAGCTCCTAAGAAGCCTTGAATACCACAGACGCCACTGGCAGATAGGCCTAATACTGGCTTATGCACTTAGCAAGTTCGATTAAGCAATAACGAACTTTCCGATCACCCTTCACTGGGAAAAAAAAAAGCACTTTTCAGTGCTAGCAACGACGATTTTTTGGATTTAATTGACTGGACTGACACTTGGACATGGACACAGGAAACGGAACCAACAAAGAAATGATACAGCAACAGGAGTACACTCGGGAGAAGATAAAATGTCTAGAAAGGAGATTAATGGAACTCGAAGGAAGCAGGCCCTGCACCGACGAAGCACATCCCAAACAATGGTTACTGGATATATACAAAAAAGACATAGAATTCTACAAAGAAACTCTAAAGCCTACGAGTAGAGGTAATTATGGTCTTGATACTGTTTTGGCTACCCCCCAATCTATCCCCACTACTAGTAAGGAAACTAAAATAAGTACGGCTAATGTTGCCGGCAATATTAAGCAAAAAAGCACTAGTGAGAAAGTAGGAAAAAAAGAGTCATCGAAGGTGAGGACGCTTTTGTTTTCCCCAAAAAAACTGCTAAAGCTACGTTTGCGAGAGTCGCACAGACCCCCGTAGCTACATCTAATACTTTTTCTGGGCTCAACCCACAGGGAGAGAACCAGGAACAAATGGACGACCAGCCTGTCACTGAAATCGTAGATAAAATACCCCCAATAATTGTAAGATATGGCGAAAGCCATTACGCCTTTATGGAAAAATTAAAATCTGAACTAGGGAAAGAAATTGTAGCCAGAAATTCTGGCGAAAACTTGAAACTCCTACCAAAAAATCCTGACGAGCACCGTCAGATCACAAAATTCTTGGACGCTCATCAGTATGAATACATACTGTTGAGAGGCAAAAATGAGAAGCCTAAAAAATTTGTAGTTAGAAACCTCCCAATGTCCACAAAAATAGAAGAAATAAATAATGATTTAGAAAAACTTGGATTCAGTATCCACAAAATTAGCAGGATGACGAGCCTGCGAACGGGCAAGCCCCTCCCCTTTTTCTCGTCCAATTGTATGACAGCATTGATGTCAAAAAAATCTACAATCTTGATACCCTTTGCCATGTCTCGGGCATCAAATTTGAGCACTATAGAGGCACAAATAACATCATTCAGTGCTTCAACTGCCAAAGATTTCACCATTCGAGTGAAGTATGCCATATGGCCCCAAGATGCGTGAAATGCGCTGAAAAACATAACACCAGAGACTGTCCCAAGGACAAAAAAGTAGAGCAACCGGTGTGTTGCAATTGCCAAGGAAATCACCCCGCCAGCTACAGGGGTTGTGTAAAATTTCCAAAAATTAACAAAACTCAACCCAAAGTTAGAACTAATTTTGTCAGGCAGGAAATTTCCTACGCAAACGTGGCAGCTGGTCGCACCGAAGCCAACGCTAATGTGGCACATCATACTTTAAGCCCCGCCCAAGAGCAGGAAACTCCAAGTAATGGAGCAAATTCAACCAAAACTGAAATGGGTGAATTATTTACCCTACTAAAAGAAATAAGGCAAGTTTTTGCCGGAATTAATATTCCAGAGGCCATAAGGCGTATTAAAAACTGCGAAAGCAGAGAAGACAAAATGTTCCTGATAATGGAAATGTTTCAGGACTGTTCAAAATAAAAAATTATGATTGCCACACAGCAGAGGCTTCTAATTTGTTCATGGAACTCTCGCGGGATTAGGCAGAGATCAGCAGAGCTCAGGGATTTTGTAAATGAGCACCAACCAGATATTTTACTAATACAAGAATCCTTTCTGAATCCAGCAGTAAATTTTAACATAGTAGGGTACACCTGCTACAGAAACGATAGGCCCGGAAATGCTACACTCAATGGAGGTGGGACAGCAATTTTCATTAAAAGTAGTCTCCCACACTACAGAAACAACACCCATAGACTACACACTGTTGAAGCAACCTTGGTCACAGTGACCCTGCCAACATTACCCCACATTACATTTAGCTCCACATATATTCGCCCAAAACCACAATACCAATATATTAATATGGACTTAGAAACACTACTCTCAATTAATTATGATATCGTAATCTGTGGAGATCTGAATGCCAAACACGCTGCATGGAATAACAGAAACTCAAATAAAACTGGAAACATAATCAAAACTTTTGCCCAAAAGGCAGAAATAAACATCCATGCACCTAATACACCCACGCATTTTAGCGTTAATACCGCTACAACAATAGACATAGCACTCATCAGAGGAATGAATTACAAAACAAATATTTATGCTCTCCCAGAACTCAGTTCAGATCATAATCCAGTCATGATCGAGTTCAATCTTAATCTCCCTCTGAGTACTTCACCTAAATTACACAACACGGACTGGATTAAATACAATCAAATTTTAAAAAATAAACCATTTTATTATTACAATTCTCAAACGGGAGACGAACTTGAAACTGAAGCGATTCGCTTGGAGGCGGAGCTACTTGAAGCGCACCGCGAATCAGAGAAGCCAGTTTCCCCCAGTCCCACTCTCCCACTCCCCAGATACCTCAGAAATCTAAAAACCAAAAGAAATAAACTTAGAAAAGAATATCAAAATACCAGAGATCCTAATTTGAAAAGAAATTATAATAAAGCGAATCAGGAATTCAGAGCCAAGATTAGCGAATACAACAGTACACAATGGAGAGAAAAACTACAATCTTTAAATACACACGACCGCTCCATCTGGAAGGCCGTCGGTATGTTTAAAAAAAGAGCGCAACATTATCCGCCCATTCAAGGCCCAAATAACATTGCATACACAGATCAAGAAAAAACTGAGGCAATAGCTGACGTTTTTCAAAAACAATTCATTACACATGATCTACACGACACAGGTACTGAAAAACAAGTCGCTCAAACCATAATCAGATTTCTCTCCAAAACACACACACAAGTTATTGAAAGCACCACTCCCTCAGAGGTCATGGCAATAATCAAGAAAATGAAAGATCAAAAATCGCCAGGCATGGATGGCATCACTAATAAAATGATAAAAAAAGCCCCCATAAAAACCCTATTCAAAATTACCATGCTAATTAATCAAATTCTTAAACTCACTTATTTCCCCAAGATATGGAAAACCGCATCGGTAGTCCCCATCCCAAAGACTAGGACAGGTACTCACCTGCCGTCTAACTATAGACCAATTAGTCTGCTGCCTTCCCTTAGCAAAATTGCTGAAGGTATCATACTAAATAGACTCGATAAATTTCTCAATGAAAAAAATATACTGATTCCAGAACAACATGGTTTCAGATTGCATCATTCAACTACTCATCAGTTAATGAGAGTAGCTGAAACTATTACTAGCGGTTTTCAAACCAGAAAAAGCACTGGTGCAGTATCCCTTGACATTGCCAAGGCCTTTGATAGAGTTTGGATTGGCGGACTTGTGTTCAAACTCATACAAATTGGTCTCCCCGACCCGCTCATCAGACTCATGATATCTTATCTTTTGGGACGAAAGTTCCACGTTCGCATAGGCACCACCCACTCCACAACAAGACCCATCTTAGCGGGAGTACCGCAGGGGTCAAAATTAGGACCAAGACTCTTCTTAATCTATGTGAACGATATACCAAAACACCCAAAAACATCACTACATCTTTTTGCAGATGATACTATGATTTTAACTCAACAGAGAAAAATGTCTACCATCTCAAAAAACTTAAACACACACCTACAGCGTCTTGAGCTCTGGTTCAAAAAATGGAAAATCCTTGTAAATGAAAACAAAAGCACAGCTATAATGTTCACGAAAAAAAATGCAATATCTGTTGACAGAGTGAAAATAAATGGAAAAACTATCCCATGGTCACCAACCTGCAAATATTTAGGAATTATACTTGACAAAAAGCTAACTTGGCACCCTCATATAAACTACATAACTGAAAAATATAAAAAAAGATCAGCCTCCCTTTACCCACTCCTAAAATGGAGCTCAAATCTATCCACAGAAAACAAAGTGCTCATTTACAAAGCATATCTCAGACCACTGTTGTCCTATGCCTGTCCTGTCTGGGGTTACACCCATGATTCAAAAATTAAAAAACTTGAAACCCTCCAAAACAAAACCATTCGGCTTGCTGTTAAAGCACCATGGTACTATAGAAATGAAAAAATCAGAAAAGAAATTAAACTACCCCTTATTCGGACCTTCTTTGCTAATATAATGTTTAATATGTACAAAAATCTTGAAAAAACAAAAAATCAATCAATAATCAATATTCCGTCCTATAACGACCTCAGTACAAGTAATCGACAACGCCCCAGAGCATTATTACAATATTCACAAAAGTTTCCTCACCAACCGCCATAGCAAACATGCATGAGCAAATATACTAACCACTATAATCGGAAAAAAAAAAAAAAAATGTAAAATAAAATTGTGTTTTTTGTATATAGTTAACTATAAGAAATAAAATAAAACCAAAAAAAAAAGTGTGAAAAAAAAAATGTAAAAAAAATAAGCAATTCTTGTACATATTTATGCTTATAAAAAAAAAATAAAATAAAGGAAAAATGTGAAAAAAAAAAAAAATATTGTATATATATCTTAGTGTTGTAAATATTATCTTCTGTATATAGCAATGCATCTATGTTAAACACTCACTACTAACCAGCTCATGCATGTATAAGTAAACTTAATTGTAAACTTTAAAATCATTTATACATATAGTTCTACAAAAAAAAAAAAAAATGTAATATTAATAATAATAATAAATTAATAAATAAACCAAATAATTACAGCAATTTTAACCTAAATTTTAAGTTTTAATCTTAAGTTTAAAATTCTCTAAGCCCCGCCCATTAAATGCACAGCATACTTTAAGCCAATCAGTATCAGCCATAGTCCTCTGCTCACATCTAGCCACTACTGAGGGTTGAGGATCGTCGATCCAGGGACCTCATCAACCAGCCAGCCGGCAACTCCACTTCATGTCTCTGGCATCAAATTTGAGCATTATAGAGGAACTAATACCATCATACAGTGCTTTAATTGTCAGCGATTTCACCACTCGAGTGAAGTATGTCATATGGCCCCTCGATGCGTGAAATGCGCTGACAAACACAACACCCGAGACTGTCCAAAGGACAAAAAAGTAGAGCAACCGGTGTGTTGCAATTGTCAAGGACCCCACCCTGCCAGCTATAGAGGCTGTGAAAAATTCCCTAAATTAAACAAAACTCATCCAAAAATTAAAACAAATTTTGTCAGGCAAAATATTTCCTATGCGAATGTGGCAGCTGGTCGCAATGAAGCCGACGCTAGTGTGGCACAGAAGCCAACACGCTACCACGCACCAACTACTAAGAGCAGTGGAATATATCTCCAATAACATAAAAGAAAATAAAGCTGTTGCATCACTATTTTTGGACGTCGCGAAGGCGTTTGATAAGGTCTGGATTGATGGCCTGATACACAAGCTGATCAAAAACAAATTTCCCAATAAAACTATTAAATTATTAAATTGCTACTTAAAAGATAAAACTTATTCGGTTAAAGTAAATAACAAATATTCAAATAAATTCCCAATTCTAAGCGGTGTACCGCAAGGTTCTATTTTAGGACCAATTTTATTTTGCATTTATATAGCAGATATACCTGACGGGAATGGAGTCAATAAATACATTTTCGCAGATGACACTGCAATTATGGCAGACGGTTTAGATAACGAAACTGCAGCTAAACCACTAAGAGAATATATACCCAGGCTTGTAGACTGGTTAAAAGAGTGGAAAATTGCAATCAACGAAGATAAATGTGTGGCAGTATTGTTTGGCTTGAAACGGAAAACAACCCCAGAACTATATATAAATAATACACCTATCCCTTGGTCGAATAAAGTTAAATATCTAGGGGTTACCTTAGATAAAAGACTCACCTGGCTACCCCACATTAACGAAACCATTAAAAAAGCAAGACAAAGAGAAGCAATTTTATACCCACTAATATCCAGAAATTCCAAACTATCAATAGACAATAAATTATTAATATACAAAAGTCTTATTCGACCCATCATAACTTATGCTGCCTGCGTGTGGGGATATGCTGCACAAAGGTACATTATAAGGCTTACATCCTATGAAAACAGAATTATAAGAATGCTAGTAAATGCCCCAATTTACTTTAGAAACAATAACATTTTCAAAGAATTTGACATAGAAAAAATAAGCAAATTCATACTCAGATTAGCAAATAAATTCTACAATAACCTCACTAATATCCCCAACAGCCTGAATATGATATCAACTGTTCTAGTAATAGGAGAAGACCGAGGGCCATTCTAAGAAATGCATAATTTATAAGTTAAGCAATACTGTTTTAAATAATTGAATCTATATAACAAAATTTTATTTAGCTCATAACTTGCATTAGAAAAAAGAACTAAAATTCCCCAAGTACATAAGTCCTAGACTTTGCACAAACCACAAAACCGCAATTGATACATCAATGTCAAAATAAAAGGGAAGCAGATGTTTTCTCACGCTCTAACCCCACTCTTCAAGAAAGAGAGGGAATGCGAGGGAATCGTATTCCCGCGCTAACTTGGAGAGACCTGTCAAATCTCCCCTTCCCCATCCATCACT
The DNA here is from genome assembly GCA_037975125.1 of Latrodectus hesperus. NCBI lineage: Eukaryota > Metazoa > Arthropoda > Arachnida > Araneae > Theridiidae > Latrodectus > Latrodectus hesperus. The sequence continues at coordinate 35,075,069 of CM075860.1, read as the reverse complement.
TAAACACCCAAAGCCTACTCCTCGCTGAAGGAGATGAAATAGATACTGGAGGATTAAATTCCAGTGTTAATAAAATTTAAAAATGAATAAACCTTAACATCTACAAGCAATTAGGTTAACAAACAGAAACAGAATCTCTTACAAGAATAAAAATCTACAAAACTAGAAATAATTACTACTACATTATAAAAAATCGACATATTATATCCACAATTATGAATAAATATGATTATTAATAAAATTAAAAAAAAAAAAAAAATTATGAGCAACTATCACCACTACTAATTGTTGCACCTATGGTCAATAATCATGTATACTTATAAAATAACTTTTGTATATATAATTTAATCGGAAATGTTTGTATATAACAAGAAAAACTGTATGTATATATTTAAAAATTGTATGTAACCGGAAATTGTATATAAATAATCGGAAAAATTGTATGTAACCGGAAATTGTATAATCAGAAAAATGTTGTAACTCACAAATGTCAAAAAAACATTGTATATGTACTCAAACTGTAACAATACCAGGCCATGAGCCTGTTGATGTAAAACCCCCTTATGTAAATTTGCTGTGACCCCCCGGGCGTGGACTTCTCCACGTCTCTTTCTCTCTCTTCCATCTTCTGCTTCTGCAAGAGTGAGAACATCAGTGAGATTATAGTAAATATGCCTTTTGAGTGCCAATGTCCATACCAGAGAATACCGGTTCGACCCCGAAAGCTCCAATTTAGATCTATATTCAAAAATATTAAAAACAAACTCCAAAATATTAAATTTAAAAAATATAAATTATGACAAACATAATTAGATTATTAAAACAAAATTAAATTAATATTGGAGATACGTGCTTTTGCACAGGAGCTCCGGTCACCAAAGACCTACCATCGTCCTAGTGTGGCACAGCATACTTTAAGCCCCGCCCAAGAGCAGGAAACTCCAAGTAATGGAGTAAATTCAACTAAAACTGAAATGGGTGATTTATTTGCCCTGCTAAAAGAAATCAGGCAAGTTTTTGCCGGAATTAACATCTCAGAGGCCTTAAGGCGACTTAAAAACTGCGAAAGCAGGGAAGACAAAATGTTCCTGATAATGGAAATGTTTCAGGGAAATACAAAATAAAAAATTATGACTGCCACACAGCAGAGGCTTCTAATTTGTTCATGGAACTCTCGCGGGATTAGGCAGAGAGCGGCAGAGCTCAGGGATTTTGTAAATGAGCACCAACCAGATATCCTTCTAATACAAGAGTCCTTTCTGCATCCAGCAGTAAATTTTAACATAGCAGGGTTCACCTGCTACAGAAATGATAGGCCCGGAAATGCCTCACTTAATGGAGGTGGGACAGCAATTTTCATCAAAAGTAGTCTCCCACACTACAGAAACAACACCCATAGACTACACACTGTTGAAGCAACCTTGGTCACAGTGACCCTGCCAACATTACCCCACATTACATTCAGCTCCACATATATTCGCCCAAACCCACAATACCAATATATTAATATGGACTTAGAAACACTTCTCTCAATTAATTATGATATCGTAATCTGTGGAGATCTGAATGCCAAACACGCTGCATGGAATAACAGAAACTCAAATAAAACTGGAAACATAATCAAAACTTTTGCCCAAAAGGCAGAAATAAACATCCATGCACCTAATACACCCACGCATTTTAGCGTTAATACCGCTACAACAATAGACATAGCACTCATCAGAGGAATGAATTACAAAACAAATATTTATGCCCTCCCAGAACTCAGTTCAGATCATAATCCAGTCATGATCGAGTTCAATCTTAATTTCCCTCTGAGTACTTCACCTAAATTACACAACACGGACTGGATTAAATACAATCAAATTTTAAAAAATAAACCATTTTATTATTACAATTCACAAACGGGAGACGAACTTGAAACTGAAGCGATTCGCTTGGAGGCGGAGCTACTTGAAGCGCACCGCGAATCAGAGAAGCCAGTTTCCCCCAGTCCCACTCTCCCACTCCCCAGATACCTCCGAAATCTAAAAGCCAAAAGAAATAAACTTAGAAAAGATTATCAAAATTCCAGAGATCCTAATTTGAAAAGAAATTATAATAAAGCTAATCAGGAATTCAGAGCCAAGATTAGCGAATACAACAGCACACAATGGAGAGAAAAACTACAATCTTTAAATACACACGACCGCTCCATCTGGAAGGCCGTCGGTATGTTTAAAAAAAGAGCGCAACATTATCCGCCCATTCAAGGCCCAAATAACATTGCATACACAGATCAAGAAAAAACTGAGGCAATAGCTGACGTTTTTCAAAAACAATTCATTACACATGATCTACACGACACAGGTACTGAAAAACAAGTCGCTCAAACCATAATCAGATTTCTCTCCAAAACACACACACAAGTTATTGAAAGCACCACTCCCTCAGAGGTCATGGCAATAATCAAGAAAATGAAAGATCAAAAATCGCCAGGCATGGATGGCATCACTAATAAAATGATAAAAAAAGCCCCTATAAAAACCCTATTCAAAATTACCATGCTAATTAATCAAATTCTTAAACTCACTTATTTCCCCAAGATATGGAAAACCGCATCGGTAGTCCCCATTCCAAAGACTAGGACAGGTACTCACCTGCCGTCTAACTATAGACCAATTAGTCTGCTGCCTTCCCTTAGCAAAATTGCTGAAGGTATCATACTAAATAGACTTGATAAATTTCTTAATGAAAAAAATATACTGATTCCAGAACAACATGGTTTCAGATTGCATCATTCAACTACTCATCAGTTAATGAGAGTAGCTGAAACTATTACTAGCGGTTTTCAAACCAGAAAAAGCACTGGTGCAGTATCCCTTGACATTGCCAAGGCCTTTGATAGAGTTTGGATTGGCGGACTTGTGTTCAAACTCATACAAATTGGTCTCCCCGACCCGCTCATTAGACTCATGATATCTTATCTTTTGGGACGAAAGTTCCACGTTCGCATAGGCACCACCCACTCCACAACAAGACCCATCTTAGCGGGAGTACCGCAGGGGTCAAAATTAGGACCAAGACTCTTCTTAATCTATGTGAACGATATACCAAAACACCCAAAAACATCACTACATCTTTTTGCAGATGACACTATGATTTTAACTCAACAGAGAAAAATGTCCACCATCTCAAAAAATCTAAACACACACATACAGCGTCTTGAGCTCTGGTTCAAGAAATGGAAAATTTTAGTTAATGAAAATAAAAGCATCGCAATAATGTTTACAAAAAAACAGGCAATCTCTGTGGAAAGAGTGAAAATAAATGACAAAATGATCCCTTGGTCTCCAACCTGCAAATATTTAGGAGTCACGCTAGATAAAAAGCTAACTTGGCACCCACACATAAATTATATAATTGAAAAGTTTAAAAAAAGATCAGCCTCATTATACCCACTACTAAAATGGAACTCAAATCTATCAACTGAAAATAAAGTGCTCATTTACAAAGCATATCTCAGACCACTGTTGTCCTATGCCTGTCCTGTCTGGGGTTACACCCATGATTCAAAAATTAAAAAACTTGAGACCCTCCAAAACAAAACCATTCGGCTTGCTGTTAAAGCACCATGGTATTATAGAAATGAAAAAATTAGAAATGAAATTAAACTACCCCTTATTCGGACCTACTTTGCTAATATAATGTCTAACATGTACAAAAATCTTGAAAAAACAAAAAATCAATCAATTATCAACATTCCGTCCTATAACGACCTCAGTACAAGTA